>JABUQX010072477.1:12500-22500 GCA_015478945.1 Trachelipus rathkii
TTCCAAATCGATTATCGGTGATCGAACCCCTAAATCGATCTTTAAATCGTCTTTCTACGTGCTCTGGTTGGTTTATAACACAGAAAAATGTAATCGAAAGAAAATAATTACAATAATTAACATTCGATTATTCGCTGTAGTGATGCTACAGTTTGGGATCGACCACAGCTTTTTCTCAAAAAGTATAAGAGATATTTGCTTCAAACTTGGAATATAATCTATATATGGGTTAAGCTCAAATCCGTGTAAATTTCAAGTCTGTAGGCTGTATATAGAGGGGGGTCACCCCCGAGAACGAAGGTGAAATATAACGCTACGCCCTTGTGTCGTGTGTGTTTGTTGAGAAAGATTAGGCTTAACGATTTCCATTGAACAGGTGGACCACAGGCGAGTTTTGGTGTCCGTAGGTCACCCCTAAGGGGATGCTGCCCCCTTTGCGCCAAGGTCAAATTCGTTCTGAAAACCATGTTAGGCTGCTTAACGTATCGGAGTGAAAATTTGGATGTGAGCTATATGATGACGCAATCTTGTCGGAGACGAGATTACGTTCCTCTGCGTCCCACCGTAAGGGGGGACGCTGCCCCTCCACAAAAAATTAAAAATGATCCTAGAAGACTGAACTCGGAGACGGGTTGATGGATCCGGATCCGGAGACGGAGACGGATTCGGAAGACGGAGACGGAGTTGGATTCGGTTTCGGAGTCCAGGTACCCAACATCCGGAGGGGGTCCTTCCTGAAAAAAAGAAAGAAGAAAAATGCATGGAATGCAAAACAGAGGAAGAAAGGGAAGAAGAAAAAAGGAAGAGGAAAAGGAGGTAAGGAAGAAGGAGAAGGAAGAGGAATGAGGAAGGAAGAAATGAGGAATGAGGAAGGATTAAGAGTTGATAGTGGCACCAGGTGCTGAACCGATGCGGTGGTTTAGTTTTAATAAAACACTTCATTTAGATAATCAATATCATTTACTCGTTTACATAACTGCTTCTGTTCTAGCATGTACATGTCGTATATTGCATTGCATCATGCAAGATAACCTTTATTTTCTAAACGTGAAGACATAACATTTCTATTTTAAATCTCCATTTTGTCTATTTATAAACCGTTACTAATAATAATTCTTTTCTAAGTTGAAAATTTACATATATGTTACATTTTAAACTTTGTGTGTAATTTTATTATTTTAATTTTTATTTTTCTCTAACTTTATTTTTATATAGTTTTTATTTTAGATTTACTTTATGTTTAATTTAAGTTAAGTTTTTTATTTTGCATTTATACTTTGTGTTTAATTTTTTATATAGTTTTATTAGACGGTTTTATAGCTTTGTGTTTATTTTTTTATTTTAATTTTTAACTTTTAATTTTGAAGCATACATCTACCATATTAACGTTAATCGTTACACTTGGCCAGTAACATTTTTAACTAAAAATTTATCACACATAGGTTAACTATCCACACTGATCAATGAAATATACTCTAACGTAAATAAGAGCTTCCAACATCAATAAAGCTAACAGACTAGAAAAATCATGTACAATCGAAAACTGACACACCCTTAGCCGAATAAACGCTCATCATTAACAAAGTTCCATACTTGGCAACAGTAAGTAACTAAGCATTACAGCAAAAACCGTAACCTATTCAACACTTTTTCAAACATTGTCTCTAACGTATCAATGCTGATTTTACATTAACACAGTAATATTAGCAAAGATTTAACGTATCCTGACCTGACTATTGTAATGAACTAAGAATAAATGAACACACACACACAACACACCACACATCACACACGCACACACACACACACACACACACAACACACACACACACACACCAACACAACACACACACACACACACACACACCACACACACACACACACACACACACACACACACACACACACACACACACACACACACACACACACACACACACAGCACACCACAAATTACGCGAAATAGTAAAACCTGAAATATTTTTTAGGCTTATCTCTCTTTAGGCTCCGCCCCTCTTTCAGAAAATTTCAACTCGAAACATGAAAATGATTTTATCTGTAACCATTTACATAAAGTGACGCAATACTTATTATATTTATTAAACAACTGATAGGTTTGGGCAATCGTGCATCATAGCAGATGATGAGTTGGCAAACACTGATATAGATACTTTGGCAGCTGAGGTGTTATATAGGAAGCGGCGAGCTACCTCGATGGTGGCATTCTTAATCAAGTGCTCTTACGATCAACAACAAATTAAGCACATTAGTCAGATCCTGTTTTGTACTCATCATCCAACTATATCTACACATGAAGGAAAATCAATACTTACTTCAGGATAGGTTAAGATTTTTTCTTTAATATATAATCTACACTTAAAAAATAGCATTGTAATACATCTAATCAATAATTAATGACACGTAAAGTAATTAAAAACATCATTAATTAAAGAATAAATGGAAAATGATATACGCCCATGTCTAAAAAAATTATTCTTTTCCAGAAACGTGTTGAATATACATCTATCCATTTGAGTAAAAAGCATCCTACGTGACGTCATCATCACATCCTTTAAAAATGGTATGTTGTTGTTGTTGTTGTTGTGTGGTTAAATATATTTAATATATGTTATGAGAAATAC
This sequence comes from Trachelipus rathkii, assembly GCA_015478945.1. Classification (NCBI taxonomy): domain Eukaryota; kingdom Metazoa; phylum Arthropoda; class Malacostraca; order Isopoda; family Trachelipodidae; genus Trachelipus; species Trachelipus rathkii. The sequence goes on from JABUQX010072477.1 coordinate 15,143, forward strand.
TATGTTAAACTAATATATTATTGGTATAATGACCTAAATAGCATGAAAACTTGATTTTAATCTGCCTAATGTAATCTAAACACTAATAATAATGTCTATTTATTCCAGGCTAGCCCTTCGATGATGAATGCTGGTAATAAGAAAGAGAAAGACCACTATGAACGGACATAACGCACATCTCTGTAGAGAAACTTAAAAAATCAATGGAATGTCACACCTATGAAGTTAAGGTTATTGACGAAAATTTTTTCCATGGACCAAGAGATCTTGAAACATCGTTTGAAATGGTTGTAAGTGAAGTCATTAATATTATACTACAAGACTTGGACTACGATAGGGCACGCATGAGGGTGGGTATTAATTTCACTTTTGGCGATGATCAGTCACCTGACCGGAAATATTTGTAAAGTATCAGCTATAGAGATATATGGACAATATTGGGGTGAAGAAGAGATATGAGAGTTTGGAAAGCCCGATGCATTCCAGTCCGGTGATAAGGCATCTTTTACCAAATTCAAGTTAGTACTACGGTGTCATGATACTAAAGGCAAAAGGGCGATGACTGTAAAACGATGCGTTCGAACCACAACACCTTAGTTTCAAAAACTCGTTACAATACTAAAGGTTTCACCTGAGGAACACGGAGCTGTAGGTTGTGCCCTTTAAAGCTCGTTTTGTTTTACGGAAATAGCGAGAAGAATGTCGTAGAGCCTAAAGGCATTCATTCATATACAATTGAGAATCGAGGTTAGAAGCATTAGCTAAAAAATGTGGTATGGAATATACAGATTCTTTCATAGTAACTGATTTTGAAAAAATCAAGAATGTCGAAAAATGCCGTATAGTCGTATTCGGTCCTGAAGGTAATAGAGTAAAAATACTTTATAATCCATCTAACGAGAACAGAAATGACCCTTTATACATTATAGGCCATGATGGAGTAAATCATTTCTATGCTTAAAAGAAGATAGCTAAGAGTTATGTTTTTGAGAATACAAGAAAAAGGAATCATATATGAAACGGTATCTTTTGTACTTATTGTTTAGAAACTTTCCAACATAATAAAGTATCGCGCATAAATTTAGACTGTGAACATTATGGATGTAGACAGTGTCTATCCGATAAGTGTCAAGGCTCCTTTGATCACGATGGTATATTCCATGAATGTCGTGAATGTAATCGTGAATTTTATAATGCATTTTGTTTTAAAAAACATCGGGATAATAATACGTGCAAGAAAATTAAGATTTGCAAACTCTGCCTTGTGCAAATAAATGCTGAAACGTTTACGGTAATATCCACACGACTGCACAAAAGCCTTTTGTAATATATGTAAAGAAAAATACGTGCCTAAAGAAGACGTATATATTAAATACATGAAAAGAAATTAAAAAGAAGAAAGATACGGTCCGGTGGTTTATACATGTTACTATGATATATCGAGGCATACCAGGAAGATAAAGGTTATGATGATAAAGGAAGAAGAAAATAGAATTGCTTCCTTATTTACTGGTATGCCAGATGATATGCGAAATGTGTACAGATAAGGAAGGTGAGAATGTATGTTCACATTGTGGTCCAAGAACAAAAACATTTAAATTAGAGACCGAAAAAACGCCTGTAATTCAATTTATAGACTTCCTGATATGGAGTTTTCAGAGAAGAATCCTAAGTCAAAAGTAGTTGTTGCGCACATAATGGCGGAAAATTTGATCATCACTTCGTATATGCATCATTACTGACCCACCCTAGTTCAGATTCTATCAGCAGAAGTCCCTTTAAAAAGAGGTAATAAAATAATTTTCGAATGGATCGAATGGAAAAATACCACATTCATGGGATACATTGCTTTTCAACACCATGTGCATTGAAAGCAATGCCTAAATGCATGAGTGTTAGTGAAAAAGACAATTCCAAGGGTTTCTTTCCCCTATAACATTTTTAAATGACTGATACATTGAATTTAAAGGACCTATTCCTGAAAAGAAATTCTTCGAAGTAGATAAAATGTCCACAGATGAAAAGCTAGAATTTTGAAGAGTACTATAATACGTTTATAAGGCAAAGAATACAATATTTATGAAGATGTGAAAAGTATTGTGTACAAGAATATGTTAATATACTAAGAAAATGTTTTTGAGAAAGTTTACGAGTGAAAATGTAGATGATAATTTGATACTAGATTGTAAAATAAATAACAACACAACAATTGCATCTTTATGCTTTACACTTTATAAATGTGTTTATGCCTGATGAAAAAAATTACTATTCTAGGTCGAGAGAACCCTAAACCTTTCACCTACGAAGCAATTCGCTGGCTCTTGTATCAAGAAAAATTGAACAATATAGACATAAGGCATGCTCGTAACGGTGGAGAGAAAGGGTTCAAAATTAAGAACAAGTGGCTTTACCCTGATGGGTTTGGTTATGTAAAAGGAGTGAAAACTGCGTTCCTATACCATGGTTGTTCATGGCATGGACATAAAGACTGTAATAAAGGAAAAGGGATGCTGCATAGCGTATCGGCTGTTGACCGCTACAATCTCACCATGAAACAAGAAGATAGGTATAAAGAAGACGGGTTTAATGTAGTACGTGTGTGGGAATGTGAATGGAAGGTTCAAAAGACTCAAATCATTCAAGATCCTGATCATACCGATGAAAGCATAACCATTAGTGACTATATTCAACGTCTTAGCAATGATGTTGTTAACAACAGACTCATAATAGACAATTCATTGTTTGGAGGCCGCACTGAACCATTCGTACATTACTACCCACCAACTAAAGGACAGAAGATCATGTATTTAGACTATACATCGCTTTATCCTTACGTTCGAAACGAATGATATACCTTGTGGTCCCCTGAAAAACTAATAGGTGATAAGTACTGACATTGGAACATTTAGAACGGTATCAATGATGAATATTTCGGTGAGGCTTACATTAAGATTCTTCCTTCTCAAGACTTATACAGCACTTCTTCATATAAAACCCGAACCAAAAATAAATTAATATTCCAATATCTTTATTTCAACCGTTGAAGAAAATTGTGCGAAATGCAATCATGACAAGAATGAACGTGCGTTATTGAAGGTGTATACACAACACCTGAAATTCAGTTAGCACTAGAGATGGGGTAACGAAATCATTAAAATTTTTTGAAGTTTGGATTGACGTTTAAGTAGAGAAGGAGTTTTTATTTGAAGGATATGTGAAACATTCTTAAAAATAAAAACAGAGGCATCAGGACGCACCAAATAATATGCACGCAGCACGATCGCTGGAATGTTTCGAGGAAAAACTTAAACAGACGTTTTGTCCGTCTTGAGAGAGAGGGAAGGTGTCGAACTTTGATATTAACAATATCAAAGAAAAACCCTGGGATGAGGTTCATTGCAAAATTTATGCCTCAATTCTCTTTGGGAAAATTTGCTCACACCAAATACGCCTACAAGAGGAGAAGATGTAGTATGTACTAGGGATAAACAAGTATGGGAACTAATCAATCAATGCGACAATGAAGTCACTAGCGTTATTCCAATCAATAGGCTGTAAATATGTTGAAACAGTTGTCAAAAATGCACTAGCCGAACGCACGTCAACTGTTACAAAGTATTCCTATCGCATCGTTTACGACTGCATATGCACGTATAAAATTATCACGAGCTACTTTAACAAAGTCAAGACAAGGGCTTTGTACTGCCGATAACAACGACTCTTGGTTTTTTGTCGGCTGGAGAAAACGGATGAAAGTTATTGAAACCAGGAAACTTTTTAGGTGACTAACAGATGAAATAGGCAGAATATCGGTTCTGAGGCAATACGCTGATGTCCTTTGTGTGTACTGAACTTAATGCTTATGCCTGTTAGATGATAAGACTGCAGATGGAAATATAGAATAAGTATTGTAAAAGCAAAGGGTCTTAAGCAGATCACATAAAGATACAAAGGATCTATTATTTTGAAAAAATTGTTAAAGTTAACGTATGATCGCTGCTCTGAAAATAGTATAGGTCACGATGAGTCATTGTACAATGATATCAAAACCATGATGTTAACAGTGAAGGCAATGAATGAAACTGACATTTGGCAAAATGCCTGATAAAGATGAATGTACCGAGACGATGAACCTACCTGCATAAAAGAGCTGCACGAATAGACGAGTCACAAAATCCTAAATGCTAATTTACACGGAAGGTGAACAGAGGAGGGTTATGTATTAATAGTGTTGCCTATATAACTTTTCAAGCCTGGAAATATGGAGGGTGTTAGTATTGTTTGCTGGTACTAAAATGGTCGCAACACAACACCGATAAGCGAATCTTTATTAAAAATGCATGTCGCACCTGCATCATATGGTTAAAGGTACATTAAGGTCAGCCTTTCCATTAATATATATAAATATTTATCTAATGTCCTAATGTATAATGTTTAATGTTTTTCAATGTGCAAATAATATTTAATAAAACGTAAAATAATAAAGTTATTTTATTATCCCTTAGCATAAATCGCTTTTCATGTTTCGAGTTAAATTTTCTGAAAAGGGCGGAGCCTAACAGAGATAAACCTAAAACATATTTCAGGTTTTACACGATTGCGGCAATGTTGGTGTGTGTGTGTATGTGTGTGTGGTGTGTGTGTGTGTGTGTGTGTGGTGTCATTTATGTCCTTAGTTCTTAACACAAGTTTAGGTCAGGTTTCTTAAATCTTTGTTAAATATTACTGTGTTAATGTAAAAATGACATTGATATGTTAGAGTATGCTTGAAAAAGTATGAAAGGTTACGTTTTGCATGTAATGTTAGTTATTTTACTGGTGTTAAGTGGGGGACTTTGTTAATGTTAACAGTTTTATTCATGTGTAAGTTTTAGGTTTGTCTTTGTACATATTGCTCTTAGTTCAGATGATGTTAATGTTAGCTTTTTTATTAATGTGAAACTTGTTTTGTTAGGTCAGCAAATATATTCGTTGACTTTCTGTATAAAGAATTATGATGTTAGTGTTATGTTTAACCCGTCAGAAGGAGCACTTGCAAATGTGCCCTTGAGTCAAGTAATCAATCGAGCTCAAATGGTATCGACGGCAATCAGAAGCTGGGGTCAGGAGGAGGGTGGGTGGGTGAGTTTTTGAGCGTTTACTGTGTGGATTTATCTGATCTTTAGGGTATGTAAAAACGTAAATTTTTACGGTATAAACAAAAAGTATAAAAAAAATTTAACAAGCGGGGAACAAAAATGTTTAAAGAAATAAAAATAAAAAAAAATAAAATTAAAAAAATAAAATTAAAAACACAAAGTATAAATGTAAAATAAAAACTTATAAAAATAGTAAACAGTTATATGTATGTTTCAACTTAGAAAAAAAATTATATTAAAGTTAACGTTTATAAATAGAAGAAATGAGATTTGAAATTTTAGAAATTTAGTCTTCAAACGTTTTAGAAAATAAAGGGTTATCTTTGCATGATGCAAGGTGCATTATACGACATGTTACATGCTAAGAACAGAAGCAGTTTGTAAAGTACATGAATATTGGTATTATTAAATGAATGTTTATTAACTAAACACACCGCATCGGTTCAGCACCTGGTGCCAACTATCACTCTTAATCCTTCCTCATTCCTCATTCTTCCTTCCTCATTCCTCCTTCCTTCCTCCTTCTTCCTTCCTCCTTTCCTCTTCCTTTTTTCTTCTTCTTTCTTCCTCTGTTTGCATTCCATGCAATTTCTTCTTCTTCTTTTTTCAGGAAGGACCCCCTCCGGTGGGGTACCTGGACTCCGAAACCGAATCCAACTCCGTCTCCGTCTCCGGGAATCGTCTCCGTCTCCCGACTCCCGAATCCTCAACCCTGTTCCGAGTTTCAGTCTTCTAGATCATTTTTTTAATTTTTAGAGGGGGCAGCGTCGCCCCCTTTACGGCGGGACGCGAGAGGAACTGTATCTCGTCTCCGACGAGTTGGCGTCCATCATATAGCTCACATCAAATTTACTCCGGATACGTTAAGCCTACAGGTTTTCAGAACGAAATTTGACCTTGGCGCAAGAGGGGGCAGCATCCCCTTAGGGGTGACCTACGGACACCAAAACTCGCCTGTGGTCCACCTGTTCAATTGGAAATCGTTAAAGCCTAATCTTTGCTCACCCAACACACACACACAAGGGCGTAGGGTCATATTTCACCTTCGTTCTCGGGGGTGACCCCCCTCTATAGACACATCCTACAGACTTGAAATTACACGGATGCCGGTGTCGAGCTTAATACCTTAATAGATTATATTCCAAGTTTTGAAGGCAAACTATCTCTTAATATTTTTTGAGAGAAAAAAGCTGGTCCGATCGCCAAAACGTAAGAATGCTACCAGCGGATTAATCGAATGTTATTATTGTAATTATTTCGTTTCGATTAACAGTTCTTTGTCTGTGTTATAAACCACCAGAGCAACGTAGAGAACGACGATTTAAAAATCGATTTAGGGTTATCGATCACGTAAATCTCGAATTGGGAACCGTCAAGACAGATGATCTATGATCATAGTTAAAAAACCTCGCTGAGGACCCAAAAGCCCGCCTTTTGGGGGCCTCCGGCCCCTTTTGGGAGCGCTAAACTCGTGCCGGAAACGGTCTCCAACCCTTAAATTCGGTCTCACCGACCTTAAAAACCCTCACCTTTGACGTATCAACCGTCAAAATCTGATGAAATGATGGAAATTCCAAGTCAGCTGCCGACATGGCTGGAATTTCCAAAACCTTCGCAAATGGTTTTCAAGTCTTTGTCTTCGACGTGCAGGGATGCCCAAATGGAAATATCCCAAAATCCCTCCGGAGTTGGGGAATCTTGAACCTGGAATTATGGACAAAGCGGCTTTAAAAAAAGTGCTAAAGAAGTGCTAAAAAAAGGACAAGATTTAGCGGAATTAGGCGTTGGCTCAGATTTCAAGACGCAAGTCTGGCTTCCGTTACTTTTCCGTCAGTTTATCTGGCTTCCTGAATTATGGAAAAAACGTTAAAAAAGTAGCCAAAATCAAAAATTTAAAGTTTTTAAAAAAAAAAATGGGGTAAATTGGTAAAAAGTACCAAAAAAAGCGCAAAAGTAACGGATTAGCGGACTGGCTGTCAGTTTACTATATATATACTATTTAATATATATATATTATATATATATATATATTATATATTATATATATATATTATAATAATATATATATAATATATATATATATAGTATATGTATATATATATATATATATTTATATTTATATATATATATATATATATATATATATATATAGTAGAACGTACTTGCTATAGGTCAGTACAGATTGCAAAATTATTTGAAATAATTTTGTCGCTTTATTTT
>JABUQX010072478.1:0-48732 GCA_015478945.1 Trachelipus rathkii
TATCTCTAGCATACAATTAAGCACGAAGGCTTCTCCGACGTTCCCAAATTTTAAGAGTTGATCGAACACGTTGCTTTTTTTCTCGGCCGTATACAGCTTTCTTTTGAATTTTTTTGCGAGAATGCAATTTCTAGTCGTTGGGATCAGCCACACTACCGGCACTATGAAGAAAGAGTAAAGGAAGGTTAGCGTTATTAAAATTATCAACCAATACCAAATGAGCAAAAACATTTTTTCGTAAAGCTCCATTAACGTTAAATGGCACCCAAATTCTTCTTCCCTGCCGTCCATTAAGAGAAAAGAGTTTGCAAACATGGTACACTTCACGAAAGGGGGAAACGCTTTTGACATCGGATCGGTGAATTTACGCGCCTGTTTGATATAAGGAAACGCGTCGTAACCGTAATTCCAGAACCTCCCCTGCAGGGCAAAATTCAGGAAAAAGAAATAAAACGCATCCGAGCATAGACAAACGGCTACGGAAATTAGGTAGTTATAGAACAAATGCGAATATCCGTTCCAATTTATCAGAAATGATTTCACGCACTCCGCGCAACGTTCTTCGTCGACGTATAAGAAGTCTTTAGTTGACCATTTCTCGATCCCATCATCGTTGTCGTCGTCGTCCTCTCCTCCCCCATCCTCTATCTTATACTTCACTTCCCCGGTTGTTGCTGTTGCTGTTACTGTTGCTGCTGATGCTGATGCTGATTCCCATTTCTTCTTTATATTTACGACGTTACTACTACTGACAAAGATTTCTTTCTTTTCGGGTATAGGCGAAAATACGAGTTTCCTCAATTTAGCTTTCGTTTGGCTCTTTTGAGGAGGGTTCTTTTCCGGAATATTTTCGACGTTCGACGAATAAAAATGGTCGACGAACGCGAGCAAGCTGTTATCGTCTTCGACGCGCAGGTAATTCCTCATCGTGGCCTTTAAAAGGAAGAAATTCATCGCGGCGACGGTGAAAAGCGCGTAAGGAACCCATTTGTAAAAAAGTATAAAATTTATTTTCGGCCCCGTCTTCGAGTAGGAGTAAGAGGAGCAAATATTTAAAAAGTGTTCTTTCGCCGACACCTCGGCGTTATAATGCTCAACGCACGATATGCTTGAATCGTAGTACCACGACTGAGAAACGGATAAAAATCCTATCAAAAATATTAAAGTGTTGACTATATAATGAAGCTTTATAATAACGCTTTCGTATAACGCTCTTTCTAATTCCGAGGCTCTTCCCGTTCTTTTCTCGAACAATATATCCAATATCGTTTTAACCACGTTTTTAAATAGCAGCGTACTCGTCCCAGTTTCACTTTGGGCCTTCGTCGAGGCCTTTTCATCCTTCGCCATTTTTAAACAAGTCGGGAAAATTGCGTTTATAAATCCCGCTATTTTTCGGGAGGTTCGGACTTATCTTCTTCCTTTTGTCGTATAATAATAAAGATTATAATAATAATAGGATACACGAAAACGATATATAAATAATATTGTCGTTATTCAAATTTTTCCTCCGGGGCTGGTTTTAAAATATTTATAAGTGCTGTATAAATAAATAAATAAATAAATAAATAATTTTTTTTAGTATTTTTTCAAAAAAGTTAAACCTAATTTAGGCACCATAGACGATCAGAATCGAAATCGATATTGAAAAAAGTACGAAAAAAACATGAATAGCGCGCCCCCCGAAAAAGAAAACGTCATCGAGGTCGATGCGGAAGAAGAGAGCGGGCCCGTCAACGTCGACGATATCGTATGCGAATTTAGTAAATTACGAGTAGAAGAGAAATATAATATAGTCGGTGACGGTGACGGCCACGACGAGGACGACGCCGACGAAGGTATTAGCGAATACGACAACGTTGACGAAGATGGTGATGCCGTTTTCGCTGACGAAGAAACGTCAACGGCTGAGCCATCGTCCGACTTTCTTCTCGAACACTCCCCTTCCGACTATATCTATAATACAGAACCATCGCTAAAAATGGGTTTCCCGCTATACGGGTTTTTAAACGAGACGTCAACGACGGGTGAGCGAAAGGAACAGAGAGCACATTTAAGCGTGGAAAAGTTTGGGATAGATCCCGATAAGGAACGCGTTAAGTTTATCGTGCAAAATAAAGAAACCGGCGCGGTTTCGATTCACCCCATAAATTTCGTTCAGCCCTCTATTCCGATAGAACATTATTGTTTAACGACTGTGCACCATCGCGAAGATTTCGAAGATATTTCGGAAGAAATTAAGTCGAAAGAGGAGGAAATAGAGCGTGCTAAAATCGTATTAGAAACGAATCTGCAAAAAAACCACAATAAGAAAATGTTTTTAAAACACGAGACGATCAATCATATGAGTCCCGATGACGATAGTCACGAAAAAATAGTTCGTTTAATAAAAAGTTTAGGGTGTAGACATATCGTAGACAAAATAAAGATTTATGGAGATAGAAGCGACGCGTCGAAGGTCGTGTTGGAGTTTGACAGTTTAGTGGATAAGAGAAGTTTTATAAAAAGGTTTTACCAGAACAACAAATACGTCGGAGCGAGACTATCGGATTACCTAATCAAACCAAAACTAGATTTCTACCGTTATCTTAATCGCGAAAAATACGATAGAGTCGTTAAGAAAATACGAATTAACGACGGCGAATTCAGAATAAGTTTTGTGGGGAAAGACGAAGAAGAGTATCACCACGTTCAAAATTTAAGACATTACACGGATTTAAAAAAAAAATTCTTTAACGTTTAGTTAATTAAAAAAATTACTTCTCGTTTATTTCTCGAAATCTTTTTCCCACCCCCCGATGTAATAAACATATTAATAAATAAATAAAAATTAATGCGTTATTTTTTTGTTTCATTAATTAAATAATAAATAATATTCGATCCCATTTCACGAGCGGCGCAAACGATAACGAGTTAAAAGGAAGAATAATAAAAACTATAGATAATAAAAAATGGAAAGTTTAGAATTTACCCGATACGTTCACGCCACCAACGTGGCTGCGGCTGCTGATCGTCGTGAGGAAGAAATCGCTTCTTTCGATGATTCCGCAGCAGCAGCAGGAGCACGGATGGATTGGACGGTAGAGGAAATTATTTCGTCGACTTTAGAAAATGATTTACACCTCGAATGTTTAAAAATATTCTTCGGAAACGCGAATATAGAGTTTATCGACCAAGAAGTAATTCCGGCGAGATTCTACAGAAAAATTTACGTCAATAATTCCGTTGACGACGAGGAAATCGAAAAAGAAGGGAAAGTGGAATACTATCGAGAGCGGGCGATGGGAAAAGGGTACGACCAACGCGAATTCGAAGAAAGGATGAAAATCGAACAGCGGCGCCGACGCGATTATAACGATCGACCTTTTACGAGCGGAGAGGGTGGGCTGTGCGTCGAGAATATACCGTTTGATCCGAAAACGCAACGCCTTTACGTTTTAAAACGGAATATAGCCGACGATAATAGCTTTGCGATGCATCCGGTGAAAATTTTGGAATTTCAGCAACCCCCTCACGCTCACTCGCGAGACGACTTCAAACTCGACGAAAATAGCGCGAAACTACATCGACTTCGATGTATATTAGAAAATATCGTTTACAGAAATGATCTGTGCCAGCAACGAAAGTATAACAACTGTAAACTCTTGCTCGAATGTAAACGTACTACGGCGTCGATGCCCGACGAAACTTTCGAAATAATAATAAATAGATCCCTGGCGAAATACGGTAATCCCATCAGGGATTTGATCGCTAAGAATTATTTAATTATCGAAAGATTTCCGAAAGATTTGTCGAAAGCCGTTTTACTTTTCGATAATAGGAGCAGTATGATGAAATTTATAAACCAATTTACGAAAACCTTCGATCGACGCGATAAGAGTCGACCAAGATTTAAAGATTTCCTAACGCCTAAAAAATTAAACCTCTTTAATTTCGTAAATCGGGAAAGCAAATCGAGGGGTGTATTCAACTGCGGCGTCAGAGACGGAGAAATTTTCTTGTTCGAAAAAGGAAATGGGGCCGATCGAAGATACAAATTGAAACGCGCGCTGGACTATTATCAAATTCTTTTGTAAAAATATAGATAATAATGGAAATTTGTAAAAAAATTTGGTTTTGGTTAGTCGCAATTACGTAAATGACGTTCACATTGGCGCGTATAACTGTCTCGCGAAGGGTTTAACCACGCTCAAAGACAAGCCTTTACGCCCTCATTAAGGTATGCGCAGCCACATCGCTCGTATTAAAAAATAAAAACACACTCACACACACTGGCGTTGTAGCATATACGCAAATATTCACATCCGCCAGAAAAACCTTTTTCTTAGTGAAATAAAACGCTGTTTAACTTGATTTCTTCTTCTAGCGCATCCGAGTCCCTCACGATTCTTTTCCTCTGAAAATCGTCGTTGAATTCTTCATCGACGTACCTAGGACGTTTCGCCGACACGTTTTTATCGTCTATTCCGATTATCATCGCCACGACGGAGAAAATCTGTTTATTGGATATGGTCAGTTTCATAGATTCCGGCGGAATTACGATACCTTGAATATCCCTGTAGTGTTTGCAGACTCTCTCGACGAAATTATTTCTGAACGACGCTTTGTATAGGTATTTTTTATACAGCTCGCTCAAAGAATTTTTGGACCGTTCCGCGACCGCCACCTCGCCGTCATCCTTACTAACTTTATCTAAACTTTCTTCGTACATATCTTCGAAGTTTTGGAGAGTCTTATTGAAATTGCTGGTCAAGCCCCCTACGCTGTTATAGCGATTTCGGGAAGCATCAGCTCCACCGCCCAGCCCCCCGCTGTCTCCCAATAGCAAGCTTGGGAAATCGTAAACCGCGTTCGGGTCTCGAGCAACCAGCGGCGCGTTGTTCGTTCCTCGGCTTCCGGAGAAATCCTTTTTCCATTTCGAAAAACCGTCGAAAAGCGGTTTCAAATGAGAATAGTTCTTTTCAACGTTTTTAATGCAAGCCATCGCTATGTTGTTATCGTGCATTAGCTGTTCGTGATGTTTTCTCAGATTTTCCGCCTCTTTCGTCGTGTGGTACAATTTACTCATTTCGGCGGAATAGGCGAGATTGCTCTTAATTATTGCTTTGGTGGCTCTTTGCGCGTTGTTCTGGAGGTCGGCGAGCAACGGCCCCGCTTTTTTAAAAGCCATTCGGGTATTCATATTGTCACCGCCGACGCCGCCGACGCCACCGCCGTCGATATTAACGTTGCTATTTTTCAAAAAATAAGCGTTCAGGAAACTCGTCGAAGGAGACGCGGCTCTAACGTGTCGCCAAAGATCGTAATTCTGGTTATCGCTTTTCACCTCTACCAATTTTTTCAAATCTTTGATTTCTATTTCAGATTTGTCCGGATCGAAAGAAATTATCTCGTCGAAACTCCTTTTTCCGGCGCCATTCAACGAAGTTTCTTCTCCAAATTGCAAAGATTTAAATATCTCCGGGACCACTCTGCACCTGCCACTCATTCCGGTTAAATAACAATCCGTCATGGACAACTGGGTGGTTAACGGGATTATAGCGTCCGTGTGGAGGTAGACGACGGCGGAGTTGTTGTCGCTTTCCGACAGTGTCGACGATATTGACCAATTGCCGACGTCGGTGTTGGCGACCAGTCCCGAAAAGTCCGTCGGCATGCTCACTTGCAATTTTCTATGACCCGGCACGGTCAAAAATGGTGAATAATTATTATCATCGATTTCGGCGGCGGTGGCGTTATCCTTCTTACGAGACGAATGCGGGATTCGCGACGAATTATTACGCGAGCAACGGCAAAAACGAGTATCGACTCCGCAAGCGACGCACGACGACGACGACGATGAAGAAGCGCTCGGCGATACCGAATCTAAATTTAGCGAGTACAGGTAGCTCTGCGACTGAACCAGAGTCGCAAGGTTGATTCCCAGCGGCCCAGACCCGCCTTTTCCGATCACGAACTCGCCATTCCTTTTAATATCGACCGTATCGGGGTGATTGAAGAACGAGACTGCCGTTTGTCTGTGAGTTACTATATCGTTTCTGGATTCGATCTCTTTCACGTAAAGGAGCGCCGAGATCTCGCAGTACGCGAAAGCGATAATGGGCTCGACCGTTTGGAAAACCACGCTTTCGTCGATCGGGATATCGGTGTTGGCACCCAAGTGCGACAAATCGTAACTGGAGGAGTTGGATAAACCGTACTTTAGCAGATTGTTGACGTGTATCAGCGCGCTGGTGATTCGAAAAACTTTCTTAATATTCTCCTTCTGAGAATTGAAATACGGTTTGATTTCAGTTTTGAATATCGATAAGAACGTATACAATTGATTGAAAAATTTCAATTCGTTTTCTTCTTCGATGTTCCTTTTAATTTTTTCGGTTTCTCCCACGGGCATGAAATTGGCCATATTTTTCAATCTCCTGATACTATCCCTTCCCAATTCGTTCTTTTTACCAATCCCGAACGATAGTTGGTCGCGAAGGTGTTCTTCTTCATCGTCATCCACGTACATACGCATTTCTTCTTCTTCGTCTTCTTCGTCGTCGGCGTTACTCGTTACCGGAATGCTGAATTTCGTGGCGATTTTAGCGTAATCTTCCGGTTTCAAATTCTTTTTAACCTTTTTGAAAATGTAATATATCAAATGAAGAATATTATCCTCCCCCCCGGGAAGGGAAGAGGGATTTCCATATTTCGTTTCTCCTCCTTCCGTCTCCGCTCCACCGCCTTCCTCCCGAAATAGAGAGCGCAGGTTTTCGATATTTCCTACGAGATCGTTGTCGTCCTCGTCGACCAATTGGTCTATTCGGTTACTAAAATTCTTCTTATTAGTCTCACATTTCCCGGTGGTCCCGTTTCGTTTTGCCAAAAATTCTAAATTCGGCACTCCGGAACCTAGCTGCGTCGGTTCGTTGTAGTATTTTTTTCGGTCGGATGAAAATACTACGTCGCTCCCCCCGTGTTTCAATTTCGCGAGGTGGCATAAAACATTCTTGAAATCGGAGGTCGATAGCGAGGAATCGCGCTCGCCTCCTCCTCCTTCTCCCAATTGATGGCGATCGACTAACGAAGAAGAAGAAGAAGAAGAAGAAGAAGAAGAAGAAGAAGAGCCTAGTAGGTGGCGCGACTGGGGACCGTTGGCGATAACCGAATTTCGCACGATGATATCTTTGAGTTCTTCGTTGAGAGACGTCAAATTTTTCATCACGGAGTCGCTGACTAGATCGTCGATTTTTATTTCCCTCAGCCTGTCGTGGAGGCCGCCTATGAGTCGCTCCTGCGTCGAAATCAAATCGCTGTGCAAACTGTTAATCACGAAGATGAGTTTCGGATTGAGATACCCCCTTTGTATATAGACGCTAGGCTCAATGGAGTCCGAAGGGGCGGGTAAGCGACTCGCGTTGAGTCTGCTGGCGGCCGTGGCTTTATAATCGCTGGCGCAGAATCCCGACCTGAAACAGCGTCTACTTTTAAGGATTCGGAAAGAGTCTTCGTTGTGAGGGCTAACGACGCAAGAGAGATTGACTCCCGCGGGATTGAGCAGCAGATTATCCAACGCCTCTCGGCTCGAATGAAGCGAGTTGGAGTACGATTCCCCGTGACCGCAACTCAAAAGAACGGGAAGAGTCTTTTCGATAATGGGCCGCGAAACGTCGACGTGGAAACTGGAAATATTTCTAACGTAATCCGCTTTGGCGAGGACCTTTTGAGACCGGTACGGATGGGTGAGGAGTTCTTCCGAATCGACGATTCGATTGCCCGAGAAGAAGCTGGATATTTTTACGTCGGACTGAAACCGATGGTGGTCCTTCATGGGGCACAAGCACTTAGGCAAGCGCAACATTTGATCGATGTCGTTCTCCCTGTGGAAGAGGTCTTCGTACCGACGAATGTTGTTTAGCAAACTCGTTTTATCGGTCGAGCAAGCCAGAAAAGTGTCGGTAAAATAGGTATTCCTCTGTTTCTTCCTATTCGTGTTCTTCAAAGCCGTCGACAAAAGAATGTAATCGCACATAAGGCTGGGAATATCCGTATAAGTCGGAGCTCGGTCCATTCTTTTCAGGGACTTGGTTAAATATACCGAGCTCAAAATTCTATCGTGCGCGATTTCGTTGAGTGAATCTCTCGCCATCACGACGTACAACAGCGAAAGCATTTTGTTTTCCGGGTTGAAGATATTTTGCATGTGTCCGAAATTCATTCGATTTTTAATTTTCGTTATTATCGACGGATCGACGCGCCCCATGACGAGTTCCTGGAATCTTTCCAGAAGCAGGTATTGACCCATGAACGGGACTTTGCTAAGCGTAGGTAAAACGTACTCGTTGGCTAAATCGTCGCCCGAAACGGCGGCGGCGCCTTTGCTTCCTCTTCCTTTCCTCAGGTAGGCGTTCCTGATAAAATCGGTGAAATTTCTTTCGTGAGATTGCAGCATATGTTTTCGCATAACGGTTTTTAACGTTTTAGAAAAAACGTTCGTGCGATGGAGCACGCTAGCGACGTTATACCTCGCCGCTTCACAACGATCTTCGTCCCGGGTGGAGAAGGACGAAGCGATCTTGTTATTCTTATCGAAATAGTCGACCAGTTTATCGAGAACCGTCGACGAAAACTGACCCGAACCGTTATTATCTTCGCCATACTTTAAGCTAATTTCCCGCAAATAGTTCTTCATTTTGCTCGCGTTGTCGGCGATCAAGTCGTTGAAAATGAAAGACGGTCGGGGTGAGAGCGAACCGATGGCGCCTCCGCCACCGCGATATGACGACGTTTCGCCCCCTCCTCCGTCAATGAGATGGTGAAGGTAATGATAGCACGCCGACCCCGCCGCGGAAACGGAACCGTTCGTCGAACACTGCGGACACCGCCGCCCTCGCGTAACGCTAAGGTTTTCGTCGTTGAATCCTCCATCGCCGCGGTATATCAGGGGCGAGGACGTGGCCATGATCGTGTTAACGAAAGTTCCCATCAGGTGCTTTAGCGGCAAGGACGAAAGGTTGTTAGCGTGAGCGCCAGCGTCGCTTCGGCCGTTGACGG
Organism: Trachelipus rathkii; assembly: GCA_015478945.1. Lineage (NCBI taxonomy): Eukaryota > Metazoa > Arthropoda > Malacostraca > Isopoda > Trachelipodidae > Trachelipus > Trachelipus rathkii. Next base: position 9,037 of record JABUQX010072478.1, read on the forward strand.
AATCTATCATTCGTTGCCGAACGATTTCATTTTGTCTCTTTTGAAGGGGCGCGATTCGCGGGAATGGGACGTAGTTGATTTTATTGAGCAACGAATGAGAAGAAAACGGATTCGAATCTCGACCGAACACGAACCCGGCGGAAGTGGTATCTACCTCGTAGTTATTTTTTTTCATGAAATCTTCGATGTTCAAGTTGAAAACGTTGGCGAAAACGTTTCCCGTCCCGACACGCTCTTTTTCGATGTACACGTTTCTAAAATCGTTTAGATTAAAATGATTATAGAAACTACTGAAAGCGCTCGTCCTCAGGGCGTTATTGGGAATGAGCAGATGAATGTCCCTGTGGCCCCTCAATTGTTCTAATTTGTTGGCAACGACCGTATCCGATTTTTTATTATTATTATTATTAATATTATTATTATTATTATTATTATTGTTATTATTATTACTATCGTTTCCCATGATATCCAAGAACGAATAGTAAAAATTGTTTGGACCGCCGGAAAAGGGACTACTCCTCTCGCTTCCCTTCCGTTTTAAATCCATTAGGAAACCGTAATTGGTGTTAAACCTCTTGCCGAGGTCCGACATAGTGAGGCTTTGAATTTTCCCGATGGTGATCGGATTCGATTTGTACGCTCCCCCCGTGAGAGAATCGATCGAGGTAGCTAATCGTTTGCCGATATTCAACGCGCTCTCCTCGATCGAATCGTACTGTTCCCGGAATAATCTTTTACTCATATCGTTCAATTGATACCTTATGAATTTCTCGTTGCAGGCGGAATCGAAATTGGAGCCGCTGGCGCAAATCAAACTAGTGCCGAAATCTAAATTAAAATAATTTCCCCCCGGAAAGGTTGCCAAAGAGGAGACCGAGTGTCGCGAGTCTCGAGATACTTCCTGGAAAAGTCCCTTTCTCTTATTCTCGACGAACGCATTATTATTATTATCATCGTTCCCTCGGTCGTAAGTAGAGTACGAGGAGCCGGATGGAAACACCCTTACCGTATCTTTATCGCGTTTCCGGTGGCGCGAGATAACGAGGTCGTTTAACGTTGCTGGCCCCTCGAACTCTCCGTATTTGTCGCACATGGCGCTATCCGCCGCGTTCGATAAATCGTTATTGTCTCCCGCTCGGCAAGATTCGAGCACGCAATTCCGAAGGCTGGCGAAAGACTCCTTTTCGTCTTTGCGGGTGAAGAACAGGTATTCTTCGTTCGGAGGAAGAAGGGCGATATTACTCGTGAGGGTATTCGATTTCGTGATATTCTTATACAACATGGGGTCCAAGGATTTCGTGAGCGAGGTTCTAAATTTAACGAAATCGTGCCCGCGACAAGCTAATAATTCCGAGGTTGGGAGAAGAATCGTTCTCTTTTCGACGACCGGCAACGAAAATCTTTGGCCGTTGGCCGCCGAGTCGTAGGGCGTATAGGCGATGACCGTTTTTTCGGTCTGGAAAGACAAATTCGATAAGTGCGCGTTCGGTCCGTTGAATAGCAATTCTTCCACCAGGGTGTGATGACCGTCGGTTACGCTCGAATTATTCGCTATCGACCTCGTAAGGTTGCTGATTCGATTTAATTTTTCAACGCCGTCGAAATTAAAACGATGTCGCTCTCTCGCCACTTCAGTGTGCAAACCGAACAATAATTTAACGCAGTATTCGCATATTAGCGGAACTATTTTACTAGGCACGTCCGTTTTAAAGCTATTATCGTTATCCTTATCTCTAACCAATTCGTGCAAATCCTCCAGGAAACAACGGTATTGGAACGAACCGTTTCTAACGTCGATTTGTTTTTGACCACCGCCGCTCGCGGACGCACCTATAACAGCCGTTCCGGATCCTTCGCGCATGGCATCCGGTTCGTAAAATAATATCCGTTTCGCGGTTTTTTCGATATTTTCGTCGAGCTTTAGGTGTTTGCTTCTTATCAACGCGCTATAGTACTCAAACTCGTTTTTATCTTCTTCGGTAACCTGGGCCTTGGCCTTTTCGAAATTTTGATTACACTGCTCGATTTTTCTATCCCGCATGGTCTCAATTTCCTTAAAAGCGTCTTTAATGATTTTCAACTCCAGTTCTATTTCCCTCAACTTTCCAAAGTACTCGTTCGAACGACCGACGTTCTCGTTCAGGCTTCGCTGCTCCGATATTATGGAATTTTCCTTTTCGATAAGCCGTTTACTCGCTTCCTCCTCCTCCTCCGACGGCGAGATTCGCGTTGTCGCGGCCTCATCCTGAATTTCCCTCTTCAGATTTTCGATGCTCCTTTCGTTCGCCGAAATGGCGCTCTTTATCACCGATATTTTCGACTCTATTTCGTTTTGAGCGCTTATGAGTTCTAGTTGCCTATCCCGCAATTTCTTATCCTCCGAAAGAAGGTCCTCTTCTATTTTCGATTTATTTTCCTCCCACCCTTCTTCGATAGTTTTTCTTTTATCTTCGTTCTTCCGTTCGAAGATGAGTTTTACCCGCTCTTCGATCTCGTCTATCAGTTCGGAAAAGCGCGCAAATATTTGCAAATATTTAGATATCACTTCCTGAAGAGAATTGACGGGATAATTTTCGGCCGATATGGCCGAAGAAAAAGAATACACGCTCAATTTCCCTAATTCGCGATCGAAATTTGCTATACTTGACTGAATTTCCGAACGTCCAGCATCGAGAGAATTCGTATCGGATAAGGCGCTTTCCGTTTCTAAATATTTTAGTCGCTCCAGCGCGTTTTCTGCGTCATCCACGAATTTAGAAAGCTTTTTTATCGTAACGAGGTCCTTAATCGCGTGCGGCGCGTAATAGTAGGAATTTACGTCTCTAGGTTTCCCGTAGGACGCCTCCAATCCGGGCGTGTACGGGGAATCGAAATTTAGACCCCGCGAACGAGAAGAAAAAGAGACGTCGCCGCCGTCGTTATTCTGCTTTTGAAATTGAATGGACAACGAATTGTCTATAAACTGATCCAGAATCACTCGAGTGTTGGATGTGAGAAACGACAAATTGGAAAACCTTTCGATGAGTTTACTGGATAACTCGAATTCCACCGTTCCTAAATTCAAAGGATCGCGCGTTCCGCCGCCCCCGACGCTGCTAAATCCGCAAATGCCGCTATTTCTAAGATGGTCGTATTCGTTAATATTATTAGCGCCCGGAGGCAGGGAGTTACTTCTCGGCGTTCCTACGATATTCGAAACGAGGTACGATTTTCGATTAGACGGGAACGAATTGAAATTCTCCGGGAGAATCGAAGAGGGATAGTCGCTGTTGTCGTTGTTGTTCGTTTGAATCTTCTTCATCATCGGACTCGCGTTATTGAAATCTTTATTTCGATAAGCGTTTAGCAAATTTTCTCTAAATTTATGGACGAGAATATTCTTATCGTCTTCCGTCATTCCTCTGTAGAGCGCCATCGCCCGGTTAGCGAAAAGGGGAAAATAAGAACCGTCGAGCCCCGTTTCCGAAACTTTCAAAACGGTTTTCCAAGACACGTAATTCTCGAGGAAGGGTTTATTTTCGGGTCGATTGATGAATTTTTCGAGTCTGAACCTCTTCCGATCGACGCTTTTCTCGATAATCGAAATGGCTTCGGCTATATCTTTTAACAAGGTGGAAAAATTTACCGTCATTTTGTCTAGTGACTCGGAAAGGTTCGCGAAAATTTTGGCTATCGTCGCGTTTTCGTCTTCGGCGTTTTTTAATTCTTTAACGCAATATTTATATTTCAAAAGCAGTTTGTGGATATACTCTCTAGCGAAATCGCCTTCCCGTGTGAACGCGAGGATCGAGTTGCAATCGTAACATAGAGCGCCCACGCTCTCGCCCAAGTTCTTCAAGTGCTGCAGATAGAGGAAACTCCTTTTAAATTCGGAAGTGATTTTTGAAAAGTTTTTCGAAATTTTAGAAAAAGTATAACCGGAAGCGGCGTATTGCAATTCTTGCATCGGCGTCGCGTCTAGGGTATCCAGCAACTCGAGGCAGGAATTAGCGTCGTCGAAATACATTTTCTTAAGATCTCTTATATCGGTCGACATATTTTCGATATCTTTGAGAACGGGTTCCCCTTTCGAATTCAAGACCAATACGATGAACGGAATCTTTCCGAACACGTTCGAGTACGCCGATGTGAGCAAAAAGTTTTCCGGCTCGCGTCTTCTTCTGGAGACATAGTCGTAATATTCACGATAATTGTCGTCTTTTAATACTTGCGTCGTTGCCGTCGATCGGGGATCGTCTGAACCCGATGGCGATGGTGTCGTGGTGACAGAAGTAGCAACAGCAGCATCAGGTGGTGGTGGTTCCCCCTTCCCCACTAAAAATGGGCCTAGAGGCGATTCTGTTCGAAAGTATTTTAAAATTAATCGCTTCCTCTCCTCATCTCCTCCGCACAATCGCGAAACGTATTTGACGAAATGTTTCGGGCGTTTCTTGAAGACGTCGCGAAAGATCACCGAGTCTAGAGAATTTTTTTCGCTCGATACGTCGATTACTCCGTACAACGGAATTTCGGGTTCTTCGAACGATCGACCGCGACCATCGACGACGTCGTAAATTCTTTTAAACGAACAAAGCGTTTGATCCAAAAGGGGGTTATCGGAATACCTCCTTCTCGACCCATTTTGGTTAAAATCTATCTTCGCCGCGGCCGCGACCGCGTCGCTAACGGGATTATGTTCCATCGATTTCAAACCGCCTCCTCCGCCGCTCAAACGTATTTTACTCACGGCGTCCAATTTCACGTTCATATCCGCGTCTCGACCGAGTCCGTTCAGGTTAAAGTTTAACGTTTTGGCCAGTATTAAAGACGGTACGATACTCTCCGTGTTCATTTTCGTATTCACGAACACCATCGGGTCGTGAAGGTTAATTAAACACGAAACGAAATTCAGTCGTTTCTTTTCCAAATTTTTCAAATTCGACACCTTCTTCAAGTTCTTCACTTTCCGATTCACCAATCCGTTTTCTAAATATTGGAGAGATTTGTCGAGATGTTTCATAGATTTGACGTAATTATTTAAGCGTTTACCTAAGCCCCGGTTGAAATCTTTAACCAGCGATGAAGCTTCGATAGTCAAAAGATCTAAATAATTTATTTTCTCATCGCCGCCTATATCCGCCGCCGAGGTCGCTTCTTCCCCGTTGCTACCACCACCGTCATCGTCATTCAAAAATCGCCACCAGCTACTGACGACGGTGCTCTTTCTTCCTTCGCCGTGAATCTTTTTCATGGTTTCTTCCGTGAAACTGGGAAGATAATCGTTCCAAAGCATATTGGCGTTTTTATAAGCGTCTCTAATTATCGGCGATAACTGGCTTATCGTCTTATCGATTTCGTCGGAAAAACAAATGATTCGAAACACGTTTTCCCAGTCGGTGGCATTATCTCGACTGTCGGTGGTATAGATCGAGTCTCGAAAAACTTTCAACAGTTTTTCGTAGTTACTCTGATTGGTTTCTATAGTTTTTTTGAGCTGCGATAATTTCTCTTTGATATCGCGCAATCCGAATCTCGCGAACCCAACCGCAAACTCGTCGGATATCAAAACGTTTCTTCTTTTCCTTCTTCTTCTTTTCCTTCGAAGAGCCATAGCCTCCCGCTCATCGCCATCTACACCTTCGTCGTCGTCATCGTTTTCACTACTGCCACTTCCACTGCCACTACCGCTTTCACTCCCACTACTAAAATCATCCTCGTCGTCAGAGCTACCGCTACTACTACTGCTGCTGCTGCCACTATCGCTTGATTCACCTTCTGTCTCGCTTCTCGCACTAATACTACTACTGCTGCTGCTGCTGCTGCTGTTCTCGTCGTCTGAGGAGCAATAATCTTCATCGAACAACGTGCCTCCTCCTCCCGATGAAAAATGTTTTTTTCGCTCCAAAAACACGAGAACTTGTTCGCTCACTAATTGATCGGGCCCCTTTATTTTCTTCTTTTTCATTTTTTGATTCCCATCGCTATCGAGGACTAGCTCGGAAGCTTTTAGCTTTTTAAGTTGAGCGTCGACACTACCCGCGCATTTTCGAATTTTTTTGAGCGCCTCGATATCCTCGTCGTTGAAACGCGCGCCTGATTTTATTATCTCTTCTATTAAATGCGAAAAAAGCGCTTCTCCGCCGCCTTGTACGTAATTCGTTATCAAAGTTTCGATTATTTTCTCCTCGCCAACGATGTCGCAAATTTTGGGGGTTACGTATTCGCAAGTATAAGGATCGCCCCCCATTAGGGCCATTAATTTGTCGAGAGGCGTCGTAAGTTCGGGCGAAATTCTTCGCGAGGGCTCGTTTTCGCGATCCTTCTTCAAAAATTCTCGTATCACGAAGAAATACCTCGAGTTGAAAAAGGGAGCGTTCTCGAATAAATCGTTATTTTCCGGACGGAAATTCAAAACTTGGGTAATTTTTTCGTACATGCGCTCGTGATCGCTATAGTTATTAATCCTATGGCGCTGCAGCTTCTGCAAATTCAACGCGATCTTGTTGAGTAATTCGTCGGCGGAGTTTAAATACTCCAACATGTCGTTCGGATCGATGGAATTTATCGACGCCTTAACGCTGCCCGGTAAAACCGCGCAACTCTCGGATTTCAGCACGCAATCCCTATCGATTTCGAACCTCGACCGGCGTTTACGATTTAATGGAAATCCTCTTCCGAGCCGATCCTCGTTTTCTTCATCCTCTCCATCGTCGTCGTCGCCGTCGCCGTCGCCGTCGTCGTCGTCATGATCATCATCACTTTGATCACCGAAATAATCGCGAGTTCTAATGCCCAAGTGGTCGAATGGAGAATGTCGATTTCGTTTCCTTTTTCCGATCGAATCGTCGATGAACGGAAAATAAAGGGGTGGGTCGTTGCCACTGGCGCCTCTGCCGCCGCTGCTGCTGCCACTGGTAAGATCCGGTCCTCGCCCGTCCCCGTAATTCGACGACCAGTCCAAATGCTCGTAATACGTTTTATTGATATTTTTCAGTTTTTTTAAGAGGGATTTCGCTTTACTCTTTACGTTAACATCGTCGTTGAAATTCAAAACTAGGTTAGATACTTGGGACGCGTTCGTAATAACCACTTTCATTTTACGAATAGCGTCCTTTAAAACGGAATCTAGCTTGGAGGCTATTACGGTAATCATTTTTGACGAAGGGGATGTCATTGATGATGACGCACCCTTTCGTTGGTGCTGCTGCTGCTGCCGCTTATCGTCATCGGCCCAACCCATAGCGTTAGTTATTTTACCGACGTCGATATCTCCCAAATCGTTTTCATCGACTGGCGAAGTGAAATTGCACGCGTAATTATCGATAGTGTTTGCGACCCACTTTCCCTGGTGAATGCCGCCTATCAAAGAAGATACGCTTTTGTCACCCTGATAAAACGCGACGAACGTGCCCGGGTTCTGAACAAACCGTTTGGCGGCATCGGCTATTTTATCGTCGCCGTTAATCACGGCGGAATGGGGATCGTCGCCTCCACCTTCGCCCTCGTCGTCGACGACAAGTCCTTCGCCCTCTTCCACGTGACGATTTTCCTTCAGACCGTAGTAAATTTTTCCGGATTTGTAATTCATTTTCGTAAGGGGTTTCAAGATCGATCCCATCGTCATTTTAACGTCTCGGTTTTTTAGAACGTTTAATCTATCCAATTCGTTTTTCGCGTAATCCGACTCCCGGCATCCGGGAATATTATTATTATTATTGTTGCGAGTGTCGGCGTCTTTTTCCGAAGCCTCATCTATCTTCCTAGTCGATCTTGGGGGCAAACTTATAAAACCCCTTAAATCGGTCACGACATCCCGGAAAGCCCTTTCGGTCAAACAAGAATGGTTTTTTAAAGCCATGGCGGACAGCGGCAATGTCAGAATGACCTTATTCGTTTCCCGAATCTTAACGGTGATATCGCCGAGAGCTCGAATAACGCCATCGACGATTCTTTCGACGTTCCTCATTTTTTTCATCGTCGTTTCGTGCGGAATATTTTGCCCGCTAGGGTTCATAGAATAGGCGATAAGGCAGGCCATAATTTCAGAATAAACCTTTAAAAATTTAGGAATTGTTATTTTCGCAAAATCATCCGTGGTATTTTCCTTAATTTTGCGAATCCAGCTAATCGCGAATGGCTCTAGTCCTGCAAACGACGTTTTTATGTCGCGAAAGAAATTCACATCTTCTTGCTTCACTTGCGCGCTCACCTTTAATTCGACAGTAGGTTGTTCGAGAACGAACTCGAGGAGCCAGAAAAACTTTAGCAGCGATTCGCTCAGTTCTATAGAATCGGACGCGGAAATTTGAGGATCTACTACGGACGTTAATGAGGAAGCTGAGGAAGAGGGATCGGTTGCATCATCTTCATCTTTGTTCGTGAGTGCCTCTATTTTCTCGGATACGGTTTTGAGGATCTTGTTTACTTTCTGGCTTTTTAGATTTTGAGTCGCGCCGTACAAATTCTCAGCGAAATTAATCAAGTTCGGGTCCGTGAAATTGGAATTGATAAATTCGTAGTCGTTGACTAAAACGTCGTATAGTTCTTTGGACACGACACTCTCGTCTCTCAATAACCATTCTCGCAACACGTATCTCAAAGTTCTTCCTCCGTGTCGCATCAAAGTAACAAGAGAAAGCATGTATTTCTTTAAAACCCTCTTCGTCCTGGGATCGTGAACGTGATCGAACATGAGGGGGCTTATAAATTCGCCGCGGGCCTTTTCGGCGCTTAGATTCCTACTTCGCGCTAGGGCGTTTTTTAACTGGGCGCCCATTATCGCCGCTTCCACATCCGCGAAAATAAAACGGTCCGGACCCGAAGATACCACGCAACCCGAAAGTATATTGTTACTATTTTCTCTGCAGAAAAAATCGATAATATTTCCCTTTTCCAGGTAAACAGTCCGGTTCCTAAACTTGGACGACTTGACGCGATCAAGGGTTCTATTATAGTTTTGCAGGTCTTTGAAAAAAACGGCGTCGTCGCCCTTACTATTACGCCAACGTCGTAGCCGTCGCCGCCGTTCTCCCCCTTCTTCGCCAATTCCGTTCCCTGAGTCGTCGTCATCCGAACTACTACTACTACCGTAGTCGTCGACGCCACCGCAACTTCCGAACGCCAATTCGAAAGAGCTCATAATATCCGCCTCGTTATCGGCGCCATCGTGCGAGAAAGACGAACTGAAGGATTCGATCCGGTCGGAAGTGCGTGCAAACTTCCGCAACGACGTATCGAACTTGATGATCTTCGGCAAAAGTTTTTTGAACGTTTTTTGGGCCTCTTTACTGTTCGCTATATAAAAAACGAGCTTGCGAATACCTTTGTTCGTTCGTTTTTGTTTCTTAAAATCGGATTTCGTCCAGGATTTCAGAATTAACGCCTCGCTCAAAGGACCGACGCAAGTTTTGAAATGCGCTATTAAATCTTCACCGGAGGTAAAGAGTTTACCCGTTTTCTTTTCGGACGCGTAGGCTTCGAACCCGCGCTCGCTAGGTTTTACGTTTATTAACGGCAGCGCCATCGCTTCGGCGGCTTTCAGAAAAATTTCGATTTCGGCGTTTAAGAGGGTCTTCGCGCACCCGTCGCCGTTATTTAGGAACTGCATTATGGCGGGAGAGACGATCTCATTTTCGCTTCCTTCGTTTCTACTCAATTTTTCGCAAACGTACATTAAAACGACTTTGAATAAAAACTCGATAACGGTTTGATTCATCGTGTTGTCTTTTTTCGTCTCGGATACGTGGTCTCTAAACACGTCCGCTTCTAAAACGTCTCTCTCACGCGGAGTGTCCCCTAAGCAAAAATTGATCAAGTCTAGAAACGTTTGAACGTAGTTAATAAGCAAAACCGAGACGACCATCATCTCCAAATGAAAGGAATTCGCGTGCAGAACGAGGGTCTTGGCTAATTCGGCTTTCAACTTCTCGATTTCGATTTTAATTCCGATTAAATTTTTCCTTTTCTTCCTGCAACGGTGGCCTATTCGCCCTTCGTCACCCCCTAATTTTCGAATTTTACCGTCGTTCGAAAACGGTAAAACGTTTCTTCCGCTCAACAGGGTAAAAAGCTTTACTTCCAATCGACCTATTAGCGTTACGATTTCGTCGGCGATTCGAGGGGGGATGATCACCTCCACGCCGTCATTTTCTTCGTCGAATTCGAGTCGTAAGGCCAGGACTCGGGAATCTCGTTCCTTCACTCCGGCCTCCTTATTAATATCGCTTAAGATTTTTTCCAAATCTATTTCCGAGGAGGAGGAAGAGGAGGAAGACGAGGAGGAGGACTTGGGTAGCCTTATATGAATCGTATCGCCAATGGGGGAAACGTTTAAAAACATATCTTTGTTAAAGGTACTTAATCTTTTTTCGCTATCGAAATACTTGTCCACGAAGGAAGATTGAGCGAGGTAAACTTTGCTGCTGCTCGGAATCTCCGTATCATCTCCCTCGGAAGCGGACGTTATATCATCACCATCGTCCTCTTTTTCTTTTTCTTTTTTACCTACGCTCAAAACCGAGGGTGAGACGGGGCGTTGGGAACCATCGACGTTGAGATTTTCGCCCGCCTCTACTTCGGTGTCGTGGCTAGGCTCTTCATCCTTACGATCGTTATTATCGACACCATCACCATTGTTGTCACCATCATTTTTGTCATCGGTTAAGAATTCTCTCGAGGCCGTTGGTGAAGCGAAGCCTTGAGAACCATCGCCGCTCCCATTTTCGTTAATCCCTTTTTCTTTATCGTTGCTATGCTCTTCGTCTTTATTATTATTATCGAGAATACCGCGGTCATCATCATTTTTGTCACCTCCGGAGCCCGCGCCCTTACTATTTGTATTAACGAGGAAAACACTCGGGTCGTCAGAATTCGTTCCAAAAACGCGTTGATCGTCATTTTTCGTCGTTGCGGGTTTGCTCTCTATGTCAATAATGTTTATCACCGGTTCTTCTATTGTTGTTCCATCACCCTTGAAATTCCACGCCTTCTTCGCTCGATCCTTCGCAAAACCCACAGCGTTCTTCCCCTTGTCTTTCCACGTTTTCTTCTTCTTCTCAGCATAAGGATTCTTTAATTCCTCATCTTCGAGCTTATTTTTCAATTTAGCGAAGCGTGACTCGCGTTGATGATAAGGTCGTGAAGGGCCCATGTCTCGAATTTGAAAGAAGGGGTATTTCTTTCGTATTTCTCGAAACTATTAAGTTGAAAGTACCGCGATCGATGATACTATTATTGTTCGTCTAAAGAAAAAAATTTGCGATAAATTTGCGTAAATGTTTTATCGCGTATAAAAATAAATTTTGTGAAAAATGAAAAATTTATATAAATATTTATTGTCCGTTGTTTTTTTAAAAAAAATATAATTAAAAAAATGAAGAAATATTAAAAGAAAGGCGTCCGTATAATTTTTTTAAACCGACGGACGACACCACAATGGAAAGTAAAAAAGAAAAAACTTTATACTACCAATTGCTGAATGGGAACATTCACCATCCGTTTAAAGCGTACGCGGGGTCAGCCGGCTACGATCTGGCCGCCCCGAGGAACATCATGGTACCCTAAGGGACCTTAAAATCCGTGCCCTTGGATATTATTTTCGACATTCCTAAAAACTGTTACGGGCGCATCGCCCTTCGATCCGGCTTAGCGAAGGAAGGAATAGACGTGCGCGGTGGCCTCGTCGACGGCGACTACCGTGGAAATGTTCACGTCGTACTACGCAACGAGAGTCTCGATAAAGATTTCAAAATAAGAAAAGGCGATCATCTGGTCCAATTTATCCTAGAAAAATTTTAAAATGCTAATATCGAAAGACTTGAAAAAATTGAACCTTACTACCACGAGTCAACGGCGAAGAAGACAACGACATCAGCTCCCCGATCGGAGAAGAGAGAAAGGGGCTCGAAAGGATTCAAGTCTTCAAAGTTGAACGAAGCACTCGTCTAAATAGTTAATGTGTCGTTATTTTCAATAAAGAATTATATTTTATCCTTTATTTTAACAACATCCCGGGCTTTAGAAAGGCGTCGTACTGTTTATCTGTGAAGCTCTTTTTATAGCCAAACGGCGTCCCGAAGGCGTCTCGCAAATACGTTCCGGGGTGTAAAATTAATCGCTCAACTTCCTTTCGCCCTCTGCTCGTTTTCAAAATTTCGCTATCGCCGTTAAAATAAACGAGCTTTCCTATTTGTCGCGGAGAAATGTCGTAAACGCCTCTGAGCAAATGTCGGCGATCGTTGGCTCGATCAGAGCTCTGGACTATGAAATAACTGCAGGTCGCGTAGACCACTATCACGAGTAGCCACAAGGAAACGAACGTTAGCCAACGAGGGTACTCGATCATTTTTATAATTATTATTATTATTATTATTATTATTATTATTATTATTATTATTATTATTATTATTATTATTATTATTATTATTATTATTATTATTATTGTTATTATTATTATTATTATTATTATTATTATTAAATTATTATTATTATCATTTAATTTATTTAATTTTTATTTATTATTATTATCATTATTAATTATTTTTATATAAAATTATTAAAATTATTATAATTATTATTATTATTATTAATATTATTATTATTATTATTATTATTATTGTTATAAAAATAATAATTATTATTATTATTATTTAAATATCATTATTATATTATCATTACTATGAACAATATGTTTTTTTTATTTAATTAACAAAAATCTGAATTTTTAAATAAAATATTAATTCCCGAAAAGAAAACACATAAAATTTGTGCCAAAATATCAAATCAAACTATAAAAGAGATTTTTATCCAGTCCATCAGCAGTTCTGAATACCACGAAAAAGAGCAAATTGAAGTAAAAAATCCTCAATTAAGGTAGCATGATGTCGCAACAAGGTTTTTCGAAGAAGGCGATCGTCGTCTTTTCAATAGACGCGGTGTTTCTACTTTTTGCGATCGCTCCAGTTTTCATTTTCGAATTCGCTATCGAACCCCGTCAACAAGGATTCTTCTGCGATGATAGTTCGATCAGATACCCCTACGAAGATCCGATAGTCCCTACCTCGTATTTGCTCGTCTTTTTTATAAGCGTGCCGATTATCATGATTTCAATTCTGGAGTACGCGAGAATGGTAAAGGATGAAACTTTTACGACGTCGAGGTGGTTACGTTCTCTGTACGAGATTTTAAAAGTGTTCGCCTTCGGATTCGGGCTATCCGTTTTAACTGTAGAAGTCTTCAAATTTACACTAGGCGCATTACGACCCCATTTTTTGAACCTTTGTGACCCAAAGAACGAGTGCTCGCAGAAGAATCGTTATATTATTGGGGGCGATGTTTGCACCAATAGCGTCGACGGAAACATCAACGAATTAGTGAAAAAAGCGAGACTCTCGTTTGTATCAGCGCACGCCTCGGTGTCGGCGTTCAGTTCATCCTTCGCGATTTTTTACCTACAATACAATACCAAGATCGAAAAGGAGTACGTTCTAATCAAACCCTTTATCCAATACGTTTGGTTTATTTTAGCGGTGGCTGTTTCGATATCTCGCGTCGCCGATCACCATCATCACTGGTCCGACGTAATAGCCGGTTTCATAAACGGGGTCCTATTTTCTGCCTTTTCCAGTTTCGCGATACTAAAATTTCACAGCCGCACCTATCGCCAGGAAACGAGAAGACCAAAACAAGAAGAAGAAAAAGAAGAAGAAGAAAGAGAAGCTAATTGGCGCGCGAGCGAAAAATCGAGAAAAATCAGCTTCGAAGCTACGAGCATGCTAAAGAATAACAACGAATTTTGCCCTAAAGACGAGGCGGAATTTTTTAGATATTCGCCGTGCCCACCACCACCAGAGTGTACTTTTATTAATGAGACTCTTCCCTCTTCAATACCAATTTGAGTTATCGTGTAGCCAGAATCCTTGATCGGTTCGATATTCGTCTTGATTAAGAGATCTGGGACTCTTACAAACCTACCTACCCTATATAACCTAGCAAAATATGTATTTAATGGCCCTCTTGGAAAATGTTATTAAAGAAAGTGTTAATAAAAACTATTGAACAAACAAATTGACGTTCGAATCATATATTTAATAAAAATTTAATTGAATTTGTAACTATAGATTTTAAAAAATAAAAAAATAATAAACCAACTAATTTTTTCTTTATTAAACGGAAACCCTCTGACCTTTTTTTTAATTTCTCGACCTAGTTCAAACAAGACACGACCAGAAAAAATAATTCAACGGAAATGACGAAACTATTGTTTTTAATATTATCTTCGACTTATTTTTTAGATCGTTGTATTTTTTGAAATAGAAATTCAGTCTCGATGTCTTACCTTTACACTCCTCGGATATAGTTCTCGTGAGTTGAAAATTTTCTCTAGTCAAATTTATAAAACGACTTTCAAAGTCGAATGACGGGTAAGACCTAACACAAACTTCTTTTCTTTCAGTTTCGTTTTTGGGGGCAACTGGGCTTGCCGAAGTCGATAGAACGATCAAAATAGTCGTCGATAATATTAAAAACAATAGTTTCGTCATTTCCGTTGAATTATTTTTTCTGGTCGTGTCTTGTTTGAACTAGGTCGAGAAATTAAAAAAAAGGTCAGAGGGTTTCCGTTTAATAAAGAAAAAATTAGTTGGTTTATTATTTTTTTATTTTTTAAAATCTATAGTTACAAATTCAATTAAATTTTTATTAAATATATGATTCGAACGTCAATTTGTTTGTTCAATAGTTTTTATTAACACTTTCTTTAATAACATTTTCCAAGAGGGCCATTAAATACATATTTTGCTAGGTTATATAGGGTAGGTAGGTTTGTAAGAGTCCCAGATCTCTTAATCAAGACGAATATCGAACCGATCAAGGATTCTGGCTACACGATAACTCAAATTGGTATTGAAGAGGGAAGAGTCTCATTAATAAAAGTACACTCTGGTGGTGGTGGGCACGGCGAATATCTAAAAAATTCCGCCTCGTCTTTAGGGCAAAATTCGTTGTTATTCTTTAGCATGCTCGTAGCTTCGAAGCTGATTTTTCTCGATTTTTCGCTCGCGCGCCAATTAGCTTCTCTTTCTTCTTCTTCTTTTTCTTCTTCTTGTTTTGGTCTTCTCGTTTCCTGGCGATAGGTGCGGCTGTGAAATTTTAGTATCGCGAAACTGGAAAAGGCAGAAAATAGGACCCCGTTTATGAAACCGGCTATTACGTCGGACCAGTGATGATGGTGATCGGCGACGCGAGATATCGAAACAGCCACCGCTAAAATAAACCAAACGTATTGGATAAAGGGTTTGATTAGAACGTACTCCTTTTCGATCTTGGTATTGTATTGTAGGTAAAAAATCGCGAAGGATGAACTGAACGCCGACACCGAGGCGTGCGCTGATACAAACGAGAGTCTCGCTTTTTTCACTAATTCGTTGATGTTTCCGTCGACGCTATTGGTGCAAACATCGCCCCCAATAATATAACGATTCTTCTGCGAGCACTCGTTCTTTGGGTCACAAAGGTTCAAAAAATGGGGTCGTAATGCGCCTAGTGTAAATTTGAAGACTTCTACAGTTAAAACGGATAGCCCGAATCCGAAGGCGAACACTTTTAAAATCTCGTACAGAGAACGTAACCACCTCGACGTCGTAAAAGTTTCATCCTTTACCATTCTCGCGTACTCCAGAATTGAAATCATGATAATCGGCACGCTTATAAAAAAGACGAGCAAATACGAGGTAGGGACTATCGGATCTTCGTAGGGGTATCTGATCGAACTATCATCGCAGAAGAATCCTTGTTGACGGGGTTCGATAGCGAATTCGAAAATGAAAACTGGAGCGATCGCAAAAAGTAGAAACACCGCGTCTATTGAAAAGACGACGATCGCCTTCTTCGAAAAACCTTGTTGCGACATCATGCTACCTTAATTGAGGATTTTTTACTTCAATTTGCTCTTTTTCGTGGTATTCAGAACTGCTGATGGACTGGATAAAAATCTCTTTTATAGTTTGATTTGATATTTTGGCACAAATTTTATGTGTTTTCTTTTCGGGAATTAATATTTTATTTAAAAATTCAGATTTTTGTTAATTAAATAAAAAAAACATATTGTTCATAGTAATGATAATATAATAATGATATTTAAATAATAATAATAATAATTATTATTTTTATAACAATAATAATAATAATAATAATAATAATATTAATAATAATAATAATAATAATAATAATAATAATAATAATTAATAATAATATAATATCAATAATATATAATAATAATAATAATAATAATAATAATAAATTAAATAATAATAATAATAATTAATAATAATATAATAATAATATATAATATAATAATTAATAATAAATAATTATAATAATAATCAATAATAATAATAATAATAATAATATAATATAATATAATAATAATAATTATAAAAATGATCGAGTACCCTCGTTGGCTAACGTTCGTTTCCTTGTGGCTACTCGTGATAGTGGTCTACGCGACCTGCAGTTATTTCATAGTCCAGAGCTCTGATCGAGCCAACGATCGCCGACATTTGCTCAGAGGCGTTTACGACATTTCTCCGCGACAAATAGGAAAGCTCGTTTATTTTAACGGCGATAGCGAAATTTTGAAAACGAGCAGAGGGCGAAAGGAAGTTGAGCGATTAATTTTACACCCCGGAACGTATTTGCGAGACGCCTTCGGGACGCCGTTTGGCTATAAAAAGAGCTTCACAGATAAACAGTACGACGCCTTTCTAAAGCCCGGGATGTTGTTAAAATAAAGGATAAAATATAATTCTTTATTGAAAATAACGACACATTAACTATTTAGACGAGTGCTTCGTTCAACTTTGAAGACTTGAATCCTTTCGAGCCCCTTTCTCTCTTCTCCGATCGGGGAGCTGATGTCGTTGTCTTCTTCGCCGTTGACTCGTGGTAGTAAGGTTCAATTTTTTCAAGTCTTTCGATATTAGCATTTTAAAATTTTTCTAGGATAAATTGGACCAGATGATCGCCTTTTCTTATTTTGAAATCTTTATCGAGACTCTCGTTGCGTAGTACGACGTGAACATTTCCACGGTAGTCGCCGTCGACGAGGCCACCGCGCACGTCTATTCCTTCCTTCGCTAAGCCGGATCGAAGGGCGATGCGCCCGTAACAGTTTTTAGGAATGTCGAAAATAATATCCAAGGGCACGGATTTTAAGGTCCCTTAGGGTACCATGATGTTCCTCGGGGCGGCCAGATCGTAGCCGGCTGACCCCGCGTACGCTTTAAACGGATGGTGAATGTTCCCATTCAGCAATTGGTAGTATAAAGTTTTTTCTTTTTTACTTTCCATTGTGGTGTCGTCCGTCGGTTTAAAAAAATTATACGGACGCCTTTCTTTTAATATTTCTTCATTTTTTTAATTATATTTTTTTTAAAAAACAACGGACAATAAATATTTATATAAATTTTTCATTTTTCACAAAATTTATTTTTATACGCGATAAAACATTTACGCAAATTTATCGCAAATTTTTTTCTTTAGACGAACAATAATAGTATCATCGATCGCGGTACTTTCAACTTAATAGTTTCGAGAAATACGAAAGAAATACCCCTTCTTTCAAATTCGAGACATGGGCCCTTCACGACCTTATCATCAACGCGAGTCACGCTTCGCTAAATTGAAAAATAAGCTCGAAGATGAGGAATTAAAGAATCCTTATGCTGAGAAGAAGAAGAAAACGTGGAAAGACAAGGGGAAGAACGCTGTGGGTTTTGCGAAGGATCGAGCGAAGAAGGCGTGGAATTTCAAGGGTGATGGAACAACAATAGAAGAACCGGTGATAAACATTATTGACATAGAGAGCAAACCCGCAACGACGAAAAATGACGATCAACGCGTTTTTGGAACGAATTCTGACGACCCGAGTGTTTTCCTCGTTAATACAAATAGTAAGGGCGCGGGCTCCGGAGGTGACAAAAATGATGATGACCGCGGTATTCTCGATAATAATAATAAAGACGAAGAGCATAGCAACGATAAAGAAAAAGGGATTAACGAAAATGGGAGCGGCGATGGTTCTCAAGGCTTCGCTTCACCAACGGCCTCGAGAGAATTCTTAACCGATGACAAAAATGATGGTGACAACAATGGTGATGGTGTCGATAATAACGATCGTAAGGATGAAGAGCCTAGCCACGACACCGAAGTAGAGGCGGGCGAAAATCTCAACGTCGATGGTTCCCAACGCCCCGTCTCACCCTCGGTTTTGAGCGTAGGTAAAAAAGAAAAAGAAAAAGAGGACGATGGTGATGATATAACGTCCGCTTCCGAGGGAGATGATACGGAGATTCCGAGCAGCAGCAAAGTTTACCTCGCTCAATCTTCCTTCGTGGACAAGTATTTCGATAGCGAAAAAAGATTAAGTACCTTTAACAAAGATATGTTTTTAAACGTTTCCCCCATTGGCGATACGATTCATATAAGGCTACCCAAGTCCTCCTCCTCGTCTTCCTCCTCTTCCTCCTCCTCGGAAATAGATTTGGAAAAAATCTTAAGCGATATTAATAAGGAGGCCGGAGTGAAGGAACGAGATTCCCGAGTCCTGGCCTTACGACTCGAATTCGACGAAGAAAATGACGGCGTGGAGGTGATCATCCCCCCTCGAATCGCCGACGAAATCGTAACGCTAATAGGTCGATTGGAAGTAAAGCTTTTTACCCTGTTGAGCGGAAGAAACGTTTTACCGTTTTCGAACGACGGTCGAATTCTAAAATTGGGGGGTGACGAAGGGAGAATAGGAAACCGCTACAGGAAGAAAAGAAAAAATTTAATCGGAATAAAAATCGAAATCGAGAAGCTGAAAGCCGAATTAGCCAAGACCCTCGTTCTGCACGCGAATTCCTTTCATTTGGAGATGATGGTCGTCTCGGTTTTGCTTATTAACTACGTTCAAACGTTTCTAGACTTGATCAATTTTTGCTTAGGGGACACTCCGCGTGAGAGAGACGTTTTAGAAGCGGACGTGTTTAGAGACCACGTATCCGAGACGAAAAAAGACAACACGATGAATCAAACCGTTATCGAGTTTTTATTCAAAGTCGTTTTAATGTACGTTTGCGAAAAATTGAGTAGAAACGAAGGAAGCGAAAATGAGATCGTCTCTCCCGCCATAATGCAGTTCCTAAATAACGGCGACGGGTGCGCGAAGACCCTCTTAAACGCCGAAATCGAAATTTTTCTGAAAGCCGCCGAAGCGATGGCGCTGCCGTTAATAAACGTAAAACCTAGCGAGCGCGGGTTCGAAGCCTACGCGTCCGAAAAGAAAACGGGTAAACTCTTTACCTCCGGTGAAGATTTAATAGCGCATTTCAAAACTTGCGTCGGTCCTTTGAGCGAGGCGTTAATTCTGAAATCCTGGACGAAATCCGATTTTAAGAAACAAAAACGAACGAACAAAGGTATTCGCAAGCTCGTTTTTTATATAGCGAACAGTAAAGAGGCCCAAAAAACGTTCAAAAAACTTTTGCCGAAGATCATCAAGTTCGATACGTCGTTGCGGAAGTTTGCACGCACTTCCGACCGGATCGAATCCTTCAGTTCGTCTTTCTCGCACGATGGCGCCGATAACGAGGCGGATATTATGAGCTCTTTCGAATTGGCGTTCGGAAGTTGCGGTGGCGTCGACGACTACGGTAGTAGTAGTAGTTCGGATGACGACGACTCAGGGAACGGAATTGGCGAAGAAGGGGGAGAACGGCGGCGACGGCTACGACGTTGGCGTAATAGTAAGGGCGACGACGCCGTTTTTTTCAAAGACCTGCAAAACTATAATAGAACCCTTGATCGCGTCAAGTCGTCCAAGTTTAGGAACCGGACTGTTTACCTGGAAAAGGGAAATATTATCGATTTTTTCTGCAGAGAAAATAGTAACAATATACTTTCGGGTTGCGTGGTATCTTCGGGTCCGGACCGTTTTATTTTCGCGGATGTGGAAGCGGCGATAATGGGCGCCCAGTTAAAAAACGCCCTAGCGCGAAGTAGGAATCTAAGCGCCGAAAAGGCCCGCGGCGAATTTATAAGCCCCCTCATGTTCGATCACGTTCACGATCCCAGGACGAAGAGGGTTTTAAAGAAATACATGCTTTCTCTTGTTACTTTGATGCGACACGGAGGAAGAACTTTGAGATACGTGTTGCGAGAATGGTTATTGAGAGACGAGAGTGTCGTGTCCAAAGAACTATACGACGTTTTAGTCAACGACTACGAATTTATCAATTCCAATTTCACGGACCCGAACTTGATTAATTTCGCTGAGAATTTGTACGGCGCGACTCAAAATCTAAAAAGCCAGAAAGTAAACAAGATCCTCAAAACCGTATCCGAGAAAATAGAGGCACTCACGAACAAAGATGAAGATGATGCAACCGATCCCTCTTCCTCAGCTTCCTCATTAACGTCCGTAGTAGATCCTCAAATTTCCGCGTCCGATTCTATAGAACTGAGCGAATCGCTGCTAAAGTTTTTCTGGCTCCTCGAGTTCGTTCTCGAACAACCTACTGTCGAATTAAAGGTGAGCGCGCAAGTGAAGCAAGAAGATGTGAATTTCTTTCGCGACATAAAAACGTCGTTTGCAGGACTAGAGCCATTCGCGATTAGCTGGATTCGCAAAATTAAGGAAAATACCACGGATGATTTTGCGAAAATAACAATTCCTAAATTTTTAAAGGTTTATTCTGAAATTATGGCCTGCCTTATCGCCTATTCTATGAACCCTAGCGGGCAAAATATTCCGCACGAAACGACGATGAAAAAAATGAGGAACGTCGAAAGAATCGTCGATGGCGTTATTCGAGCTCTCGGCGATATCACCGTTAAGATTCGGGAAACGAATAAGGTCATTCTGACATTGCCGCTGTCCGCCATGGCTTTAAAAAACCATTCTTGTTTGACCGAAAGGGCTTTCCGGGATGTCGTGACCGATTTAAGGGGTTTTATAAGTTTGCCCCCAAGATCGACTAGGAAGATAGATGAGGCTTCGGAAAAAGACGCCGACACTCGCAACAATAATAATAATAATATTCCCGGATGCCGGGAGTCGGATTACGCGAAAAACGAATTGGATAGATTAAACGTTCTAAAAAACCGAGACGTTAAAATGACGATGGGATCGATCTTGAAACCCCTTACGAAAATGAATTACAAATCCGGAAAAATTTACTACGGTCTGAAGGAAAATCGTCACGTGGAAGAGGGCGAAGGACTTGTCGTCGACGACGAGGGCGAAGGTGGAGGCGACGATCCCCATTCCGCCGTGATTAACGGCGACGATAAAATAGCCGATGCCGCCAAACGGTTTGTTCAGAACCCGGGCACGTTCGTCGCGTTTTATCAGGGTGACAAAAGCGTATCTTCTTTGATAGGCGGCATTCACCAGGGAAAGTGGGTCGCAAACACTATCGATAATTACGCGTGCAATTTCACTTCGCCAGTCGATGAAAACGATTTGGGAGATATCGACGTCGGTAAAATAACTAACGCTATGGGTTGGGCCGATGACGATAAGCGGCAGCAGCAGCAGCACCAACGAAAGGGTGCGTCATCATCAATGACATCCCCTTCGTCAAAAATGATTACCGTAATAGCCTCCAAGCTAGATTCCGTTTTAAAGGACGCTATTCGTAAAATGAAAGTGGTTATTACGAACGCGTCCCAAGTATCTAACCTAGTTTTGAATTTCAACGACGATGTTAACGTAAAGAGTAAAGCGAAATCCCTCTTAAAAAAACTGAAAAATATCAATAAAACGTATTACGAGCATTTGGACTGGTCGTCGAATTACGGGGACGGGCGAGGACCGGATCTTACCAGTGGCAGCAGCAGCGGCGGCAGAGGCGCCAGTGGCAACGACCCACCCCTTTATTTTCCGTTCATCGACGATTCGATCGGAAAAAGGAAACGAAATCGACATTCTCCATTCGACCACTTGGGCATTAGAACTCGCGATTATTTCGGTGATCAAAGTGATGATGATCATGACGACGACGACGGCGACGGCGACGGCGACGACGACGATGGAGAGGATGAAGAAAACGAGGATCGGCTCGGAAGAGGATTTCCATTAAATCGTAAACGCCGGTCGAGGTTCGAAATCGATAGGGATTGCGTGCTGAAATCCGAGAGTTGCGCGGTTTTACCGGGCAGCGTTAAGGCGTCGATAAATTCCATCGATCCGAACGACATGTTGGAGTATTTAAACTCCGCCGACGAATTACTCAACAAGATCGCGTTGAATTTGCAGAAGCTGCAGCGCCATAGGATTAATAACTATAGCGATCACGAGCGCATGTACGAAAAAATTACCCAAGTTTTGAATTTCCGTCCGGAAAATAACGATTTATTCGAGAACGCTCCCTTTTTCAACTCGAGGTATTTCTTCGTGATACGAGAATTTTTGAAGAAGGATCGCGAAAACGAGCCCTCGCGAAGAATTTCGCCCGAACTTACGACGCCTCTCGACAAATTAATGGCCCTAATGGGGGGCGATCCTTATACTTGCGAATACGTAACCCCCAAAATTTGCGACATCGTTGGCGAGGAGAAAATAATCGAAACTTTGATAACGAATTACGTACAAGGCGGCGGAGAAGCGCTTTTTTCGCATTTAATAGAAGAGATAATAAAATCAGGCGCGCGTTTCAACGACGAGGATATCGAGGCGCTCAAAAAAATTCGAAAATGCGCGGGTAGTGTCGACGCTCAACTTAAAAAGCTAAAAGCTTCCGAGCTAGTCCTCGATAGCGATGGGAATCAAAAAATGAAAAAGAAGAAAATAAAGGGGCCCGATCAATTAGTGAGCGAACAAGTTCTCGTGTTTTTGGAGCGAAAAAAACATTTTTCATCGGGAGGAGGAGGCACGTTGTTCGATGAAGATTATTGCTCCTCAGACGACGAGAACAGCAGCAGCAGCAGCAGCAGTAGTAGTATTAGTGCGAGAAGCGAGACAGAAGGTGAATCAAGCGATAGTGGCAGCAGCAGCAGTAGTAGTAGCGGTAGCTCTGACGACGAGGATGATTTTAGTAGTGGGAGTGAAAGCGGTAGTGGCAGTGGAAGTGGCAGTAGTGAAAACGATGACGACGACGAAGGTGTAGATGGCGATGAGCGGGAGGCTATGGCTCTTCGAAGGAAAAGAAGAAGAAGGAAAAGAAGAAACGTTTTGATATCCGACGAGTTTGCGGTTGGGTTCGCGAGATTCGGATTGCGCGATATCAAAGAGAAATTATCGCAGCTCAAAAAAACTATAGAAACCAATCAGAGTAACTACGAAAAACTGTTGAAAGTTTTTCGAGACTCGATCTATACCACCGACAGTCGAGATAATGCCACCGACTGGGAAAACGTGTTTCGAATCATTTGTTTTTCCGACGAAATCGATAAGACGATAAGCCAGTTATCGCCGATAATTAGAGACGCTTATAAAAACGCCAATATGCTTTGGAACGATTATCTTCCCAGTTTCACGGAAGAAACCATGAAAAAGATTCACGGCGAAGGAAGAAAGAGCACCGTCGTCAGTAGCTGGTGGCGATTTTTGAATGACGATGACGGTGGTGGTAGCAACGGGGAAGAAGCGACCTCGGCGGCGGATATAGGCGGCGATGAGAAAATAAATTATTTAGATCTTTTGACTATCGAAGCTTCATCGCTGGTTAAAGATTTCAACCGGGGCTTAGGTAAACGCTTAAATAATTACGTCAAATCTATGAAACATCTCGACAAATCTCTCCAATATTTAGAAAACGGATTGGTGAATCGGAAAGTGAAGAACTTGAAGAAGGTGTCGAATTTGAAAAATTTGGAAAAGAAACGACTGAATTTCGTTTCGTGTTTAATTAACCTTCACGACCCGATGGTGTTCGTGAATACGAAAATGAACACGGAGAGTATCGTACCGTCTTTAATACTGGCCAAAACGTTAAACTTTAACCTGAACGGACTCGGTCGAGACGCGGATATGAACGTGAAATTGGACGCCGTGAGTAAAATACGTTTGAGCGGCGGAGGAGGCGGTTTGAAATCGATGGAACATAATCCCGTTAGCGACGCGGTCGCGGCCGCGGCGAAGATAGATTTTAACCAAAATGGGTCGAGAAGGAGGTATTCCGATAACCCCCTTTTGGATCAAACGCTTTGTTCGTTTAAAAGAATTTACGACGTCGTCGATGGTCGCGGTCGATCGTTCGAAGAACCCGAAATTCCGTTGTACGGAGTAATCGACGTATCGAGCGAAAAAAATTCTCTAGACTCGGTGATCTTTCGCGACGTCTTCAAGAAACGCCCGAAACATTTCGTCAAATACGTTTCGCGATTGTGCGGAGGAGATGAGGAGAGGAAGCGATTAATTTTAAAATACTTTCGAACAGAATCGCCTCTAGGCCCATTTTTAGTGGGGAAGGGGGAACCACCACCACCTGATGCTGCTGTTGCTACTTCTGTCACCACGACACCATCGCCATCGGGTTCAGACGATCCCCGATCGACGGCAACGACGCAAGTATTAAAAGACGACAATTATCGTGAATATTACGACTATGTCTCCAGAAGAAGACGCGAGCCGGAAAACTTTTTGCTCACATCGGCGTACTCGAACGTGTTCGGAAAGATTCCGTTCATCGTATTGGTCTTGAATTCGAAAGGGGAACCCGTTCTCAAAGATATCGAAAATATGTCGACCGATATAAGAGATCTTAAGAAAATGTATTTCGACGACGCTAATTCCTGCCTCGAGTTGCTGGATACCCTAGACGCGACGCCGATGCAAGAATTGCAATACGCCGCTTCCGGTTATACTTTTTCTAAAATTTCGAAAAACTTTTCAAAAATCACTTCCGAATTTAAAAGGAGTTTCCTCTATCTGCAGCACTTGAAGAACTTGGGCGAGAGCGTGGGCGCTCTATGTTACGATTGCAACTCGATCCTCGCGTTCACACGGGAAGGCGATTTCGCTAGAGAGTATATCCACAAACTGCTTTTGAAATATAAATATTGCGTTAAAGAATTAAAAAACGCCGAAGACGAAAACGCGACGATAGCCAAAATTTTCGCGAACCTTTCCGAGTCACTAGACAAAATGACGGTAAATTTTTCCACCTTGTTAAAAGATATAGCCGAAGCCATTTCGATTATCGAGAAAAGCGTCGATCGGAAGAGGTTCAGACTCGAAAAATTCATCAATCGACCCGAAAATAAACCCTTCCTCGAGAATTACGTGTCTTGGAAAACCGTTTTGAAAGTTTCGGAAACGGGGCTCGACGGTTCTTATTTTCCCCTTTTCGCTAACCGGGCGATGGCGCTCTACAGAGGAATGACGGAAGACGATAAGAATATTCTCGTCCATAAATTTAGAGAAAATTTGCTAAACGCTTATCGAAATAAAGATTTCAATAACGCGAGTCCGATGATGAAGAAGATTCAAACGAACAACAACGACAACAGCGACTATCCCTCTTCGATTCTCCCGGAGAATTTCAATTCGTTCCCGTCTAATCGAAAATCGTACCTCGTTTCGAATATCGTAGGAACGCCGAGAAGTAACTCCCTGCCTCCGGGCGCTAATAATATTAACGAATACGACCATCTTAGAAATAGCGGCATTTGCGGATTTAGCAGCGTCGGGGGCGGCGGAACGCGCGATCCTTTGAATTTAGGAACGGTGGAATTCGAGTTATCCAGTAAACTCATCGAAAGGTTTTCCAATTTGTCGTTTCTCACATCCAACACTCGAGTGATTCTGGATCAGTTTATAGACAATTCGTTGTCCATTCAATTTCAAAAGCAGAATAACGACGGCGGCGACGTCTCTTTTTCTTCTCGTTCGCGGGGTCTAAATTTCGATTCCCCGTACACGCCCGGATTGGAGGCGTCCTACGGGAAACCTAGAGACGTAAATTCCTACTATTACGCGCCGCACGCGATTAAGGACCTCGTTACGATAAAAAAGCTTTCTAAATTCGTGGATGACGCAGAAAACGCGCTGGAGCGACTAAAATATTTAGAAACGGAAAGCGCCTTATCCGATACGAATTCTCTCGATGCTGGACGTTCGGAAATTCAGTCAAGTATAGCAAATTTCGATCGCGAATTAGGGAAATTGAGCGTGTATTCTTTTTCTTCGGCCATATCGGCCGAAAATTATCCCGTCAATTCTCTTCAGGAAGTGATATCTAAATATTTGCAAATATTTGCGCGCTTTTCCGAACTGATAGACGAGATCGAAGAGCGGGTAAAACTCATCTTCGAACGGAAGAACGAAGATAAAAGAAAAACTATCGAAGAAGGGTGGGAGGAAAATAAATCGAAAATAGAAGAGGACCTTCTTTCGGAGGATAAGAAATTGCGGGATAGGCAACTAGAACTCATAAGCGCTCAAAACGAAATAGAGTCGAAAATATCGGTGATAAAGAGCGCCATTTCGGCGAACGAAAGGAGCATCGAAAATCTGAAGAGGGAAATTCAGGATGAGGCCGCGACAACGCGAATCTCGCCGTCGGAGGAGGAGGAGGAAGCGAGTAAACGGCTTATCGAAAAGGAAAATTCCATAATATCGGAGCAGCGAAGCCTGAACGAGAACGTCGGTCGTTCGAACGAGTACTTTGGAAAGTTGAGGGAAATAGAACTGGAGTTGAAAATCATTAAAGACGCTTTTAAGGAAATTGAGACCATGCGGGATAGAAAAATCGAGCAGTGTAATCAAAATTTCGAAAAGGCCAAGGCCCAGGTTACCGAAGAAGATAAAAACGAGTTTGAGTACTATAGCGCGTTGATAAGAAGCAAACACCTAAAGCTCGACGAAAATATCGAAAAAACCGCGAAACGGATATTATTTTACGAACCGGATGCCATGCGCGAAGGATCCGGAACGGCTGTTATAGGTGCGTCCGCGAGCGGCGGTGGTCAAAAACAAATCGACGTTAGAAACGGTTCGTTCCAATACCGTTGTTTCCTGGAGGATTTGCACGAATTGGTTAGAGATAAGGATAACGATAATAGCTTTAAAACGGACGTGCCTAGTAAAATAGTTCCGCTAATATGCGAATACTGCGTTAAATTATTGTTCGGTTTGCACACTGAAGTGGCGAGAGAGCGACATCGTTTTAATTTCGACGGCGTTGAAAAATTAAATCGAATCAGCAACCTTACGAGGTCGATAGCGAATAATTCGAGCGTAACCGACGGTCATCACACCCTGGTGGAAGAATTGCTATTCAACGGACCGAACGCGCACTTATCGAATTTGTCTTTCCAGACCGAAAAAACGGTCATCGCCTATACGCCCTACGACTCGGCGGCCAACGGCCAAAGATTTTCGTTGCCGGTCGTCGAAAAGAGAACGATTCTTCTCCCAACCTCGGAATTATTAGCTTGTCGCGGGCACGATTTCGTTAAATTTAGAACCTCGCTCACGAAATCCTTGGACCCCATGTTGTATAAGAATATCACGAAATCGAATACCCTCACGAGTAATATCGCCCTTCTTCCTCCGAACGAAGAATACCTGTTCTTCACCCGCAAAGACGAAAAGGAGTCTTTCGCCAGCCTTCGGAATTGCGTGCTCGAATCTTGCCGAGCGGGAGACAATAACGATTTATCGAACGCGGCGGATAGCGCCATGTGCGACAAATACGGAGAGTTCGAGGGGCCAGCAACGTTAAACGACCTCGTTATCTCGCGCCACCGGAAACGCGATAAAGATACGGTAAGGGTGTTTCCATCCGGCTCCTCGTACTCTACTTACGACCGAGGGAACGATGATAATAATAATAATGCGTTCGTCGAGAATAAGAGAAAGGGACTTTTCCAGGAAGTATCTCGAGACTCGCGACACTCGGTCTCCTCTTTGGCAACCTTTCCGGGGGGAAATTATTTTAATTTAGATTTCGGCACTAGTTTGATTTGCGCCAGCGGCTCCAATTTCGATTCCGCCTGCAACGAGAAATTCATAAGGTATCAATTGAACGATATGAGTAAAAGATTATTCCGGGAACAGTACGATTCGATCGAGGAGAGCGCGTTGAATATCGGCAAACGATTAGCTACCTCGATCGATTCTCTCACGGGGGGAGCGTACAAATCGAATCCGATCACCATCGGGAAAATTCAAAGCCTCACTATGTCGGACCTCGGCAAGAGGTTTAACACCAATTACGGTTTCCTAATGGATTTAAAACGGAAGGGAAGCGAGAGGAGTAGTCCCTTTTCCGGCGGTCCAAACAATTTTTACTATTCGTTCTTGGATATCATGGGAAACGATAGTAATAATAATAACAATAATAATAATAATAATAATAATATTAATAATAATAATAATAAAAAATCGGATACGGTCGTTGCCAACAAATTAGAACAATTGAGGGGCCACAGGGACATTCATCTGCTCATTCCCAATAACGCCCTGAGGACGAGCGCTTTCAGTAGTTTCTATAATCATTTTAATCTAAACGATTTTAGAAACGTGTACATCGAAAAAGAGCGTGTCGGGACGGGAAACGTTTTCGCCAACGTTTTCAACTTGAACATCGAAGATTTCATGAAAAAAAATAACTACGAGGTAGATACCACTTCCGCCGGGTTCGTGTTCGGTCGAGATTCGAATCCGTTTTCTTCTCATTCGTTGCTCAATAAAATCAACTACGTCCCATTCCCGCGAATCGCGCCCCTTCAAAAGAGACAAAATGAAATCGTTCGGCAACGAATGATAGATTCCGTCAACGGCCGAAGCGACGCTGGCGCTCACGCTAACAACCTTTCGTCCTTGCCGCTAAAGCACCTGATGGGAACTTTCGTTAACACGATCATGGCCACGTCCTCGCCCCTGATATACCGCGGCGATGGAGGATTCAACGACGAAAACCTTAGCGTTACGCGAGGGCGGCGGTGTCCGCCTTGTTCGACGAACGGTTCCGTTTCCCGAAACGGCGGCGGCGCCTTTGCTTCCTCTTCCTTTCCTCAGGTAGGCGTTCCTGATAAAATCGGTGAAATTTCTTTCGTGAGATTGCAGCATATGTTTTCGCATAACGGTTTTTAACGTTTTAGAAAAAACGTTCGTGCGATGGAGCACGCTAGCGACGTTATACCTCGCCGCTTCACAACGATCTTCGTCCCGGGTGGAGAAGGACGAAGCGATCTTGTTATTCTTATCGAAATAGTCGACCAGTTTATCGAGAACCGTCGACGAAAACTGACCCGAACCGTTATTATCTTCGCCATACTTTAAGCTAATTTCCCGCAAATAGTTCTTCATTTTGCTCGCGTTGTCGGCGATCAAGTCGTTGAAAATGAAAGACGGTCGGGGTGAGAGCGAACCGATGGCGCCTCCGCCACCGCGATATGACGACGTTTCGCCCCCTCCTCCGTCAATGAGATGGTGAAGGTAATGATAGCACGCCGACCCCGCCGCGGAAACGGAACCGTTCGTCGAACACTGCGGACACCGCCGCCCTCGCGTAACGCTAAGGTTTTCGTCGTTGAAT
The DNA here is from genome assembly GCA_015478945.1 of Trachelipus rathkii. NCBI lineage: Eukaryota > Metazoa > Arthropoda > Malacostraca > Isopoda > Trachelipodidae > Trachelipus > Trachelipus rathkii. Next base: position 38,541 of record JABUQX010072478.1, read on the forward strand.
CCTCCATCGCCGCGGTATATCAGGGGCGAGGACGTGGCCATGATCGTGTTAACGAAAGTTCCCATCAGGTGCTTTAGCGGCAAGGACGAAAGGTTGTTAGCGTGAGCGCCAGCGTCGCTTCGGCCGTTGACGGAATCTATCATTCGTTGCCGAACGATTTCATTTTGTCTCTTTTGAAGGGGCGCGATTCGCGGGAATGGGACGTAGTTGATTTTATTGAGCAACGAATGAGAAGAAAACGGATTCGAATCTCGACCGAACACGAACCCGGCGGAAGTGGTATCTACCTCGTAGTTATTTTTTTTCATGAAATCTTCGATGTTCAAGTTGAAAACGTTGGCGAAAACGTTTCCCGTCCCGACACGCTCTTTTTCGATGTACACGTTTCTAAAATCGTTTAGATTAAAATGATTATAGAAACTACTGAAAGCGCTCGTCCTCAGGGCGTTATTGGGAATGAGCAGATGAATGTCCCTGTGGCCCCTCAATTGTTCTAATTTGTTGGCAACGACCGTATCCGATTTTTTATTATTATTATTATTAATATTATTATTATTATTATTATTATTGTTATTATTATTACTATCGTTTCCCATGATATCCAAGAACGAATAGTAAAAATTGTTTGGACCGCCGGAAAAGGGACTACTCCTCTCGCTTCCCTTCCGTTTTAAATCCATTAGGAAACCGTAATTGGTGTTAAACCTCTTGCCGAGGTCCGACATAGTGAGGCTTTGAATTTTCCCGATGGTGATCGGATTCGATTTGTACGCTCCCCCCGTGAGAGAATCGATCGAGGTAGCTAATCGTTTGCCGATATTCAACGCGCTCTCCTCGATCGAATCGTACTGTTCCCGGAATAATCTTTTACTCATATCGTTCAATTGATACCTTATGAATTTCTCGTTGCAGGCGGAATCGAAATTGGAGCCGCTGGCGCAAATCAAACTAGTGCCGAAATCTAAATTAAAATAATTTCCCCCCGGAAAGGTTGCCAAAGAGGAGACCGAGTGTCGCGAGTCTCGAGATACTTCCTGGAAAAGTCCCTTTCTCTTATTCTCGACGAACGCATTATTATTATTATCATCGTTCCCTCGGTCGTAAGTAGAGTACGAGGAGCCGGATGGAAACACCCTTACCGTATCTTTATCGCGTTTCCGGTGGCGCGAGATAACGAGGTCGTTTAACGTTGCTGGCCCCTCGAACTCTCCGTATTTGTCGCACATGGCGCTATCCGCCGCGTTCGATAAATCGTTATTGTCTCCCGCTCGGCAAGATTCGAGCACGCAATTCCGAAGGCTGGCGAAAGACTCCTTTTCGTCTTTGCGGGTGAAGAACAGGTATTCTTCGTTCGGAGGAAGAAGGGCGATATTACTCGTGAGGGTATTCGATTTCGTGATATTCTTATACAACATGGGGTCCAAGGATTTCGTGAGCGAGGTTCTAAATTTAACGAAATCGTGCCCGCGACAAGCTAATAATTCCGAGGTTGGGAGAAGAATCGTTCTCTTTTCGACGACCGGCAACGAAAATCTTTGGCCGTTGGCCGCCGAGTCGTAGGGCGTATAGGCGATGACCGTTTTTTCGGTCTGGAAAGACAAATTCGATAAGTGCGCGTTCGGTCCGTTGAATAGCAATTCTTCCACCAGGGTGTGATGACCGTCGGTTACGCTCGAATTATTCGCTATCGACCTCGTAAGGTTGCTGATTCGATTTAATTTTTCAACGCCGTCGAAATTAAAACGATGTCGCTCTCTCGCCACTTCAGTGTGCAAACCGAACAATAATTTAACGCAGTATTCGCATATTAGCGGAACTATTTTACTAGGCACGTCCGTTTTAAAGCTATTATCGTTATCCTTATCTCTAACCAATTCGTGCAAATCCTCCAGGAAACAACGGTATTGGAACGAACCGTTTCTAACGTCGATTTGTTTTTGACCACCGCCGCTCGCGGACGCACCTATAACAGCCGTTCCGGATCCTTCGCGCATGGCATCCGGTTCGTAAAATAATATCCGTTTCGCGGTTTTTTCGATATTTTCGTCGAGCTTTAGGTGTTTGCTTCTTATCAACGCGCTATAGTACTCAAACTCGTTTTTATCTTCTTCGGTAACCTGGGCCTTGGCCTTTTCGAAATTTTGATTACACTGCTCGATTTTTCTATCCCGCATGGTCTCAATTTCCTTAAAAGCGTCTTTAATGATTTTCAACTCCAGTTCTATTTCCCTCAACTTTCCAAAGTACTCGTTCGAACGACCGACGTTCTCGTTCAGGCTTCGCTGCTCCGATATTATGGAATTTTCCTTTTCGATAAGCCGTTTACTCGCTTCCTCCTCCTCCTCCGACGGCGAGATTCGCGTTGTCGCGGCCTCATCCTGAATTTCCCTCTTCAGATTTTCGATGCTCCTTTCGTTCGCCGAAATGGCGCTCTTTATCACCGATATTTTCGACTCTATTTCGTTTTGAGCGCTTATGAGTTCTAGTTGCCTATCCCGCAATTTCTTATCCTCCGAAAGAAGGTCCTCTTCTATTTTCGATTTATTTTCCTCCCACCCTTCTTCGATAGTTTTTCTTTTATCTTCGTTCTTCCGTTCGAAGATGAGTTTTACCCGCTCTTCGATCTCGTCTATCAGTTCGGAAAAGCGCGCAAATATTTGCAAATATTTAGATATCACTTCCTGAAGAGAATTGACGGGATAATTTTCGGCCGATATGGCCGAAGAAAAAGAATACACGCTCAATTTCCCTAATTCGCGATCGAAATTTGCTATACTTGACTGAATTTCCGAACGTCCAGCATCGAGAGAATTCGTATCGGATAAGGCGCTTTCCGTTTCTAAATATTTTAGTCGCTCCAGCGCGTTTTCTGCGTCATCCACGAATTTAGAAAGCTTTTTTATCGTAACGAGGTCCTTAATCGCGTGCGGCGCGTAATAGTAGGAATTTACGTCTCTAGGTTTCCCGTAGGACGCCTCCAATCCGGGCGTGTACGGGGAATCGAAATTTAGACCCCGCGAACGAGAAGAAAAAGAGACGTCGCCGCCGTCGTTATTCTGCTTTTGAAATTGAATGGACAACGAATTGTCTATAAACTGATCCAGAATCACTCGAGTGTTGGATGTGAGAAACGACAAATTGGAAAACCTTTCGATGAGTTTACTGGATAACTCGAATTCCACCGTTCCTAAATTCAAAGGATCGCGCGTTCCGCCGCCCCCGACGCTGCTAAATCCGCAAATGCCGCTATTTCTAAGATGGTCGTATTCGTTAATATTATTAGCGCCCGGAGGCAGGGAGTTACTTCTCGGCGTTCCTACGATATTCGAAACGAGGTACGATTTTCGATTAGACGGGAACGAATTGAAATTCTCCGGGAGAATCGAAGAGGGATAGTCGCTGTTGTCGTTGTTGTTCGTTTGAATCTTCTTCATCATCGGACTCGCGTTATTGAAATCTTTATTTCGATAAGCGTTTAGCAAATTTTCTCTAAATTTATGGACGAGAATATTCTTATCGTCTTCCGTCATTCCTCTGTAGAGCGCCATCGCCCGGTTAGCGAAAAGGGGAAAATAAGAACCGTCGAGCCCCGTTTCCGAAACTTTCAAAACGGTTTTCCAAGACACGTAATTCTCGAGGAAGGGTTTATTTTCGGGTCGATTGATGAATTTTTCGAGTCTGAACCTCTTCCGATCGACGCTTTTCTCGATAATCGAAATGGCTTCGGCTATATCTTTTAACAAGGTGGAAAAATTTACCGTCATTTTGTCTAGTGACTCGGAAAGGTTCGCGAAAATTTTGGCTATCGTCGCGTTTTCGTCTTCGGCGTTTTTTAATTCTTTAACGCAATATTTATATTTCAAAAGCAGTTTGTGGATATACTCTCTAGCGAAATCGCCTTCCCGTGTGAACGCGAGGATCGAGTTGCAATCGTAACATAGAGCGCCCACGCTCTCGCCCAAGTTCTTCAAGTGCTGCAGATACAGGAAACTCCTTTTAAATTCGGAAGTGATTTTTGAAAAGTTTTTCGAAATTTTAGAAAAAGTATAACCGGAAGCGGCGTATTGCAATTCTTGCATCGGCGTCGCGTCTAGGGTATCCAGCAACTCGAGGCAGGAATTAGCGTCGTCGAAATACATTTTCTTAAGATCTCTTATATCGGTCGACATATTTTCGATATCTTTGAGAACGGGTTCCCCTTTCGAATTCAAGACCAATACGATGAACGGAATCTTTCCGAACACGTTCGAGTACGCCGATGTGAGCAAAAAGTTTTCCGGCTCGCGTCTTCTTCTGGAGACATAGTCGTAATATTCACGATAATTGTCGTCTTTTAATACTTGCGTCGTTGCCGTCGATCGGGGATCGTCTGAACCCGATGGCGATGGTGTCGTGGTGACAGAAGTAGCAACAGCAGCATCAGGTGGTGGTGGTTCCCCCTTCCCCACTAAAAATGGGCCTAGAGGCGATTCTGTTCGAAAGTATTTTAAAATTAATCGCTTCCTCTCCTCATCTCCTCCGCACAATCGCGAAACGTATTTGACGAAATGTTTCGGGCGTTTCTTGAAGACGTCGCGAAAGATCACCGAGTCTAGAGAATTTTTTTCGCTCGATACGTCGATTACTCCGTACAACGGAATTTCGGGTTCTTCGAACGATCGACCGCGACCATCGACGACGTCGTAAATTCTTTTAAACGAACAAAGCGTTTGATCCAAAAGGGGGTTATCGGAATACCTCCTTCTCGACCCATTTTGGTTAAAATCTATCTTCGCCGCGGCCGCGACCGCGTCGCTAACGGGATTATGTTCCATCGATTTCAAACCGCCTCCTCCGCCGCTCAAACGTATTTTACTCACGGCGTCCAATTTCACGTTCATATCCGCGTCTCGACCGAGTCCGTTCAGGTTAAAGTTTAACGTTTTGGCCAGTATTAAAGACGGTACGATACTCTCCGTGTTCATTTTCGTATTCACGAACACCATCGGGTCGTGAAGGTTAATTAAACACGAAACGAAATTCAGTCGTTTCTTTTCCAAATTTTTCAAATTCGACACCTTCTTCAAGTTCTTCACTTTCCGATTCACCAATCCGTTTTCTAAATATTGGAGAGATTTGTCGAGATGTTTCATAGATTTGACGTAATTATTTAAGCGTTTACCTAAGCCCCGGTTGAAATCTTTAACCAGCGATGAAGCTTCGATAGTCAAAAGATCTAAATAATTTATTTTCTCATCGCCGCCTATATCCGCCGCCGAGGTCGCTTCTTCCCCGTTGCTACCACCACCGTCATCGTCATTCAAAAATCGCCACCAGCTACTGACGACGGTGCTCTTTCTTCCTTCGCCGTGAATCTTTTTCATGGTTTCTTCCGTGAAACTGGGAAGATAATCGTTCCAAAGCATATTGGCGTTTTTATAAGCGTCTCTAATTATCGGCGATAACTGGCTTATCGTCTTATCGATTTCGTCGGAAAAACAAATGATTCGAAACACGTTTTCCCAGTCGGTGGCATTATCTCGACTGTCGGTGGTATAGATCGAGTCTCGAAAAACTTTCAACAGTTTTTCGTAGTTACTCTGATTGGTTTCTATAGTTTTTTTGAGCTGCGATAATTTCTCTTTGATATCGCGCAATCCGAATCTCGCGAACCCAACCGCAAACTCGTCGGATATCAAAACGTTTCTTCTTTTCCTTCTTCTTCTTTTCCTTCGAAGAGCCATAGCCTCCCGCTCATCGCCATCTACACCTTCGTCGTCGTCATCGTTTTCACTACTGCCACTTCCACTGCCACTACCGCTTTCACTCCCACTACTAAAATCATCCTCGTCGTCAGAGCTACCGCTACTACTACTGCTGCTGCTGCCACTATCGCTTGATTCACCTTCTGTCTCGCTTCTCGCACTAATACTACTACTGCTGCTGCTGCTGCTGCTGTTCTCGTCGTCTGAGGAGCAATAATCTTCATCGAACAACGTGCCTCCTCCTCCCGATGAAAAATGTTTTTTTCGCTCCAAAAACACGAGAACTTGTTCGCTCACTAATTGATCGGGCCCCTTTATTTTCTTCTTTTTCATTTTTTGATTCCCATCGCTATCGAGGACTAGCTCGGAAGCTTTTAGCTTTTTAAGTTGAGCGTCGACACTACCCGCGCATTTTCGAATTTTTTTGAGCGCCTCGATATCCTCGTCGTTGAAACGCGCGCCTGATTTTATTATCTCTTCTATTAAATGCGAAAAAAGCGCTTCTCCGCCGCCTTGTACGTAATTCGTTATCAAAGTTTCGATTATTTTCTCCTCGCCAACGATGTCGCAAATTTTGGGGGTTACGTATTCGCAAGTATAAGGATCGCCCCCCATTAGGGCCATTAATTTGTCGAGAGGCGTCGTAAGTTCGGGCGAAATTCTTCGCGAGGGCTCGTTTTCGCGATCCTTCTTCAAAAATTCTCGTATCACGAAGAAATACCTCGAGTTGAAAAAGGGAGCGTTCTCGAATAAATCGTTATTTTCCGGACGGAAATTCAAAACTTGGGTAATTTTTTCGTACATGCGCTCGTGATCGCTATAGTTATTAATCCTATGGCGCTGCAGCTTCTGCAAATTCAACGCGATCTTGTTGAGTAATTCGTCGGCGGAGTTTAAATACTCCAACATGTCGTTCGGATCGATGGAATTTATCGACGCCTTAACGCTGCCCGGTAAAACCGCGCAACTCTCGGATTTCAGCACGCAATCCCTATCGATTTCGAACCTCGACCGGCGTTTACGATTTAATGGAAATCCTCTTCCGAGCCGATCCTCGTTTTCTTCATCCTCTCCATCGTCGTCGTCGCCGTCGCCGTCGCCGTCGTCGTCGTCATGATCATCATCACTTTGATCACCGAAATAATCGCGAGTTCTAATGCCCAAGTGGTCGAATGGAGAATGTCGATTTCGTTTCCTTTTTCCGATCGAATCGTCGATGAACGGAAAATAAAGGGGTGGGTCGTTGCCACTGGCGCCTCTGCCGCCGCTGCTGCTGCCACTGGTAAGATCCGGTCCTCGCCCGTCCCCGTAATTCGACGACCAGTCCAAATGCTCGTAATACGTTTTATTGATATTTTTCAGTTTTTTTAAGAGGGATTTCGCTTTACTCTTTACGTTAACATCGTCGTTGAAATTCAAAACTAGGTTAGATACTTGGGACGCGTTCGTAATAACCACTTTCATTTTACGAATAGCGTCCTTTAAAACGGAATCTAGCTTGGAGGCTATTACGGTAATCATTTTTGACGAAGGGGATGTCATTGATGATGACGCACCCTTTCGTTGGTGCTGCTGCTGCTGCCGCTTATCGTCATCGGCCCAACCCATAGCGTTAGTTATTTTACCGACGTCGATATCTCCCAAATCGTTTTCATCGACTGGCGAAGTGAAATTGCACGCGTAATTATCGATAGTGTTTGCGACCCACTTTCCCTGGTGAATGCCGCCTATCAAAGAAGATACGCTTTTGTCACCCTGATAAAACGCGACGAACGTGCCCGGGTTCTGAACAAACCGTTTGGCGGCATCGGCTATTTTATCGTCGCCGTTAATCACGGCGGAATGGGGATCGTCGCCTCCACCTTCGCCCTCGTCGTCGACGACAAGTCCTTCGCCCTCTTCCACGTGACGATTTTCCTTCAGACCGTAGTAAATTTTTCCGGATTTGTAATTCATTTTCGTAAGGGGTTTCAAGATCGATCCCATCGTCATTTTAACGTCTCGGTTTTTTAGAACGTTTAATCTATCCAATTCGTTTTTCGCGTAATCCGACTCCCGGCATCCGGGAATATTATTATTATTATTGTTGCGAGTGTCGGCGTCTTTTTCCGAAGCCTCATCTATCTTCCTAGTCGATCTTGGGGGCAAACTTATAAAACCCCTTAAATCGGTCACGACATCCCGGAAAGCCCTTTCGGTCAAACAAGAATGGTTTTTTAAAGCCATGGCGGACAGCGGCAATGTCAGAATGACCTTATTCGTTTCCCGAATCTTAACGGTGATATCGCCGAGAGCTCGAATAACGCCATCGACGATTCTTTCGACGTTCCTCATTTTTTTCATCGTCGTTTCGTGCGGAATATTTTGCCCGCTAGGGTTCATAGAATAGGCGATAAGGCAGGCCATAATTTCAGAATAAACCTTTAAAAATTTAGGAATTGTTATTTTCGCAAAATCATCCGTGGTATTTTCCTTAATTTTGCGAATCCAGCTAATCGCGAATGGCTCTAGTCCTGCAAACGACGTTTTTATGTCGCGAAAGAAATTCACATCTTCTTGCTTCACTTGCGCGCTCACCTTTAATTCGACAGTAGGTTGTTCGAGAACGAACTCGAGGAGCCAGAAAAACTTTAGCAGCGATTCGCTCAGTTCTATAGAATCGGACGCGGAAATTTGAGGATCTACTACGGACGTTAATGAGGAAGCTGAGGAAGAGGGATCGGTTGCATCATCTTCATCTTTGTTCGTGAGTGCCTCTATTTTCTCGGATACGGTTTTGAGGATCTTGTTTACTTTCTGGCTTTTTAGATTTTGAGTCGCGCCGTACAAATTCTCAGCGAAATTAATCAAGTTCGGGTCCGTGAAATTGGAATTGATAAATTCGTAGTCGTTGACTAAAACGTCGTATAGTTCTTTGGACACGACACTCTCGTCTCTCAATAACCATTCTCGCAACACGTATCTCAAAGTTCTTCCTCCGTGTCGCATCAAAGTAACAAGAGAAAGCATGTATTTCTTTAAAACCCTCTTCGTCCTGGGATCGTGAACGTGATCGAACATGAGGGGGCTTATAAATTCGCCGCGGGCCTTTTCGGCGCTTAGATTCCTACTTCGCGCTAGGGCGTTTTTTAACTGGGCGCCCATTATCGCCGCTTCCACATCCGCGAAAATAAAACGGTCCGGACCCGAAGATACCACGCAACCCGAAAGTATATTGTTACTATTTTCTCTGCAGAAAAAATCGATAATATTTCCCTTTTCCAGGTAAACAGTCCGGTTCCTAAACTTGGACGACTTGACGCGATCAAGGGTTCTATTATAGTTTTGCAGGTCTTTGAAAAAAACGGCGTCGTCGCCCTTACTATTACGCCAACGTCGTAGCCGTCGCCGCCGTTCTCCCCCTTCTTCGCCAATTCCGTTCCCTGAGTCGTCGTCATCCGAACTACTACTACTACCGTAGTCGTCGACGCCACCGCAACTTCCGAACGCCAATTCGAAAGAGCTCATAATATCCGCCTCGTTATCGGCGCCATCGTGCGAGAAAGACGAACTGAAGGATTCGATCCGGTCGGAAGTGCGTGCAAACTTCCGCAACGACGTATCGAACTTGATGATCTTCGGCAAAAGTTTTTTGAACGTTTTTTGGGCCTCTTTACTGTTCGCTATATAAAAAACGAGCTTGCGAATACCTTTGTTCGTTCGTTTTTGTTTCTTAAAATCGGATTTCGTCCAGGATTTCAGAATTAACGCCTCGCTCAAAGGACCGACGCAAGTTTTGAAATGCGCTATTAAATCTTCACCGGAGGTAAAGAGTTTACCCGTTTTCTTTTCGGACGCGTAGGCTTCGAACCCGCGCTCGCTAGGTTTTACGTTTATTAACGGCAGCGCCATCGCTTCGGCGGCTTTCAGAAAAATTTCGATTTCGGCGTTTAAGAGGGTCTTCGCGCACCCGTCGCCGTTATTTAGGAACTGCATTATGGCGGGAGAGACGATCTCATTTTCGCTTCCTTCGTTTCTACTCAATTTTTCGCAAACGTACATTAAAACGACTTTGAATAAAAACTCGATAACGGTTTGATTCATCGTGTTGTCTTTTTTCGTCTCGGATACGTGGTCTCTAAACACGTCCGCTTCTAAAACGTCTCTCTCACGCGGAGTGTCCCCTAAGCAAAAATTGATCAAGTCTAGAAACGTTTGAACGTAGTTAATAAGCAAAACCGAGACGACCATCATCTCCAAATGAAAGGAATTCGCGTGCAGAACGAGGGTCTTGGCTAATTCGGCTTTCAGCTTCTCGATTTCGATTTTTATTCCGATTAAATTTTTTCTTTTCTTCCTGTAGCGGTTTCCTATTCTCCCTTCGTCACCCCCCAATTTTAGAATTCGACCGTCGTTCGAAAACGGTAAAACGTTTCTTCCGCTCAACAGGGTAAAAAGCTTTACTTCCA
>JABUQX010072479.1:17500-20000 GCA_015478945.1 Trachelipus rathkii
TATATATATATATATATATATATATATATAGATATAATTATATTATATATATATATATATATATATATATATATAATATTATATATATATATATATATTATATATATATATACTATATATATATTTATATATACTCAGTATATTTGAAAGTATAGGTCCCGATGAAGCAATTGAAAACATCATATTGGGCATATGAAATTTTTGGATGTTAGGAGTGAAAAATTTCTTTCGTTACACCCATAATGCTCACCCTATTCTTCCATCGTTATTTCCTATCTTACATATAGAGCGTCTACAGGCACGCCCGTGTACATTCTGTCTTATGTTATATAACACAATATTCAGTACATATGCTAATTCCTTTTCAAAACTATATTTCTTCTAATTTGCACTCAGGTGAACACTGTCATTCTTCTGCTAAACCATATCTTATTTCCTTGACTATTCTGTTTCCTCCAAGAACTTCTATATATTTATCTCCTAAAGACGGATGTTGTGTTTTAGTTTGATCTAATGATTCAACGGTGAGTATTCACCAGATCTAATTTCTTTTGTACCACTCTTGGATATGATGTTGGTAAGTTAGCATTTAGTTGGAAGTTAAAAGTGGAAAAAAGCTTGTTCCATTACTTTCGATTTTTAGTCTTCCAAATTTTCTACTCAATAGTTTAAAGGTTTATCACAAAGCTACAACTACGTTACTCCGACCAATTTGTTTATCTCATTCCTCTTCCAATTTTTTTTACACCTTCCAGGATTGAAACTCTATATTGCAATATACTTTTTCTTGTTTGCGATTTTCTTTTCGGATAATTTTACTGGTGTTCATTATCACCATGACTCTTCTTCTAGCGGTAATTAAAAGGTTCTTTTGATTTGTCACATTTTCAACGGTGTTTTATAAAATCCGGGTTGTGGGAACATTAAATCTGGTAATCTGGTAACGAAATTAGTTTTTGCCCACAACTCTTGGTGGAAACCAGGTAGGTCTCTCTGGTCTTTTACTCCAGAGGTTTTATATATATTATATAATATATATATATATATATATATATATATATATATATATTATATATATATATATATATTATATATATATATATTATATAGATGTATATATAAGTTCGCACCTCACGGGTATTACCTTATTTTTTGGAGGAACTACTCTAAGGTAGTTACTACCAAGGGTCAGAACGAGGGATCGACTCAGGACCCATTGCCTTAGGACTTTCTAGCCTCTACCGGATCGTGTCAAGGTATAATATATATATATATATATATATATATATTATATATATATATATATATAAAAAAATAATTATTTTATATAGTATATATATATATATATATATATATATATATTATATAATATATATATATATATATAATTTATATATATATATATATATATATATATATTATATATTATATTTAATTATATATATATAATATATATATATATATATATAATATATTAGTGATGTAGCAGATGTCATTTTTTTTCGCATTCCGCGGATGGGAGTGTGGATGTTTTTTGATTTTTAACATCCGCAGATCGGATGCGGAGCCGGATGCGATGCGGATGTTTGATATATATATATATTATATATATATTATACTATTATCTATATATATATATATATATAATAGTATATTATATAGTATATATATATTTATATATATTATATATATATAATATATATATATATTATATATATATTATATATAATATATATATATAATGCCTAAATATATTTCGAGTTTTAGCCCACAATCTATTAATATAATTGTTACCTGAGGATGTGGGACGGGGACCCAACTCTCAAATGCACTCCACCAACCTCTTTCCCCACCCTCCGACCTTAATGAAAGAGATTTTACAATGGATTATATACTTTTTGCACTAGTATTTAAATTCAAATATAGGAAAGTTGTGCTTTTGAAACATCAATTTTTTCTGCCTTTTTCTGCTTGAAGAGTCTGTTTCTTCTCTTTTTATTATATATTAGCCCATGCATTGCTAAATACTCTCTCACTTGGAACACTAGTTGGGGGACAGGCCAAGTATTTCCTTGCATGTTTTCTCAAGCGTGGGTAAACATTTTGCTTAACTTTCCACCAACTATATATGATATATATGATTCAACCGTCGTCGAGTGTGGACTCAGTGGAAACCAGAGGGGAGGCGAAATACAGAGGGACCAGAAGAGAGAGATTGGAAAGAAGAAAGATAGTCAGAGGCGATTTATTGAAGAAATTGAAGTCGAATCTGGGATTCTACTGAAGATTTGATTTTAATATTTTAAGAAGAAGAAGAGAAAGAAAGAAAGAAAGCGTTTGATTCATTCATGGGGGCTAGAAATTTCAAAGAAAAAGAAAATTATAATTTTGGATTTTAAAAAATGTAAAATTTTAAACATTTAAATTTATTTCATTTGTAATCTGGGTTCGAGGAGCAGCAAAATTTTTGAAATCATTTCTTTTGACTATTTTGGATAAT
>JABUQX010072479.1:27500-30000 GCA_015478945.1 Trachelipus rathkii
TATTTATTATATTATTATTATTATTATTATTAATTATTATTAATTAAAAATTAATTAATTTAGTACACGGAAGATGCCTTTTGTTTCTTGCAAATTTCTTTCATTATATATATATATATATATATATATATATATATATAGTATATATATATTATATATATATATTTATATTATATATATATATTATATATATATATATATATATATATATTAATATATATATATATATATATATCTCATCATCATCATCATCATCATATCATCATCATCATCATCATCATCATCATCATCATCATCATCATCATCATCATCATCAATCATCATCATCATCATCACATCTTCCTTTTTTGACCCAAGACTGGGGGTAAGGTTGTGACCAATCATCGCGAAAAGAGAAGTAGTAGAAAGAAAAATGACACAAGTCCGAAAAGAAAGTCTAGCCTTACCGCCCCCCTCTATACCTATTAGTGAGAACTCGTCGCAGTCAGAAAATCCATCCCTAAGCTTCACGGGACCATGACGGAACCCTCACTATGGCATATCGTCAGTGTAAGGTTCATCCCCTTGGCCCAGGTGGGCCACAACCCCAAACCCCTCACAAAACCCGCCATTCTCTCCTATCATGCACGCTTTCTTCTGTCCTCTGCCAAACTCACATTTCTCTGCTTCAGACATTCCTTCTACTGATCAATCCACTTTTTCTTCGGTCTCCGCAGACGGTCCGATTCCAACAACACTCAACCATTATAATACCGCTAACCAACCGACGTATCATTCATCCCTTCCACGTGACCAAACATCTCAGCGTACTTTCATTTATTCTCTCATTTATCCTTTCTCACACGCACAACTTTTCCTAATACTTTTCATACCTCATTTTCAATTCTTCTCACACCTAACACTCCATAAGATTGTCCATCTGAACACATTGACTTTAGATCTATACTCTTATCCCAGACCATAGTCTCACTACTATATCATTAACACAGGTAACAACATACAATCATGTAAGACCCCTAGCGCACTCAAGACGTTGTCCTTTCCCATCCACCAACGATTTATTGCACCAGCCACTCTTAGCCAATTCACAACTTCCTACTACACCTGCATCATCCGTTCCTTTTCATTCAAACATATTCCTAAATATTTAAACTCAACACTTGTTCCAGCTGCTCACCATTTAGCATAACTTCACACCGAGGACTGTCCTCACTCACAACCATAACCTTACTCTTAATCTAACGTTTACTTTCAAACCCTCCTTTTACACAACGTGCCAAAATCTTCTCTACCAATCCTCTCAAACTCTTCAGACTCGACACAAAACCAAATCATCCCTATATATGTAGGGCACCCTCCACTCACTCCATTCTCATCATTCTAACACATTTCCCTGCCACCCCCATCTCTAATTCTTTCAATACGTAACCCCCCATCCATAAACAAATTGAATAACCAAGGAGACATAATACATCCTTGCCTCACTCCGTTAATTGAATTTTTAAACATATATATATAATATTATATTATATGATATATATAATAAATATAGTATATTATATATAATATATATATATTATATATAATATTATATTAGACGAAGTAATTAAGTATAATGATTTTACTTTTTAAGTACACTTTAGCTAAAGTATTAAACTATTAAATTTTTATAATGGCTGGTTTTATAATAAAAATTAAATAAATTATTTGCATTATAGTTACGTTATACATTTGTTTTCGAAACTGAAATATATTTGTTTATAATGTGTTTGCGCTGATCTTAGTTCTTTACGTCTTTCCCGTATATCATTTTGAGATTAGAATTCATTGGAAAAAAGTGGTCATATTTTTTTTTATTCTCAAAAGCAAGCGAAAGAAAATAGTTGAAACAAAAAAATGTTTTTACTGTAACTCTGTAAGCACTAAGCAGTCAAGAAGTCGAAATTTTGAATTGACTGCTGGAGTCAGAGTCGGAGTCGGAGTCGAAGTCGAGTCGAAGTCGGAGTCGAGTCGGAGTCGGAGTCGAAAATTTTTGTTTGAGTGGAGTCGGAGTCGGAATCGGAGTCGAAAAATTTTTGTTCAAGTGAGTCGGAGTCGGAGTCGGAGTCGAAAATCCAAATTCGGGATTGAGGAGTCGGAGTCGGAGTCGGAGTCGAAAATTTATTTTACGAGGACCCCTCCCCCGTTGAAAAAGCCCCTTTGGGTTTTCCCCATTAGAGAGTTAATGTTCCCTCCGGTCACATGATAATTTTTATCGTAATAAACCAGGAGCACCCCAGGAGAATGCCATGTGCCCCAGTATGGGTTCCAAGCACAGCAGTGATATCGAAACAGAGGACTTGAAAACTGTTCCGAGTGCCTTCTTTCTGAGGAGACGGAATGGACCAGTGCTAGAGCCTCCTGTACATTGTTTAACGGCGGCGCTGTTGTCGGGTGGTTAAAGCGGAGTGCAATAGTATGACTGTGGCTGGGAATCGACCCGGCTGGGAGAACAGAAAAG
>JABUQX010072480.1:0-20723 GCA_015478945.1 Trachelipus rathkii
AGGGGGGGGGGAGGTAAATATATAAAAACGAGGTGTATCATTTCTCGTCAAGGTCAAGTTCATTGAGGCGGAGTGAAATCCACTACCTACGACACCTCACTAAAGTATATACCAAAGAGCGGGGATTTCGGAGACCTCTATCCTACGGAGGACGTAATAGTCCTATTCCTCTAGATCCGTTTCCGGCCCGGAAGTGCCAGTAGAAGATCATATCCTGTAACTTCCTTAGCCATATTATATATCTAATTTGCGAAGCTTTTATCTTCCACTTGGGTATTATCCTTTTAGTTAAAAATAAAAATAATTATAAATAGTTACGGATCCGTAAAACGTAACTGTCCTATATATTTTTTAATCATGTCCGTTACCACTGAAATTCATTGTTGCTATCATATAGTAGTCAAATATATTAAAAAAACGAAAATAGAAATTATCTCACAAAACTGACCATTTAATGTGTATAAACAGAAAAGGTCCTATATTAATATATATATATAATATATATATATGGATATGACTTAACTCCCTTGACCCTTACTTAATTCTTCTGCGTCGTGATCAGGTCGGTGCTCTATTACACTTTATCTTATATAAGGTATTACATATAATACGGAGCAGGTGCTCGATAGAGAATTGACCTCATTAGAATTCCTCCATACGCACTGCGTCCTGACTCCTGTGATAAATTATACATAATATGAAGGTGCCCTTGTTCTCTATATTCATGAATACTGAGAGTTGTAGAATATTATGGAGACTGCAGGATCACTCGTTGTGGGTACCTCTCTTACTTATCCCTCAAGCTCACTCTGTATTATGTGAGATAAACTTCTCATTGTACTTCTTTTATTTTCCTATACCGCTATATTACAATTACTTACCTCTATTTTATAAATTACCCGGTAGTCTGCGCCACACTTGAGGAGGAATTGGCTGTTAAGGCAAGGTGAACAGGGGTGGGTTTACTTTTCCATATTATATATATTATTTAAAGTTGATTTTTCATATAATATTGTAAATTTTTTATTTTTTAAGTTTTAAATTTATCTTATTTATTTATTGCCCCCTATATCCTTTTGATAAAGGGTACATTGCCCGTGAGTATTAGGATGTGATTACATTAGTAAATATATAAATATATTAATTAAGTTATTTTCTAGTTAATATTATATTATTATATATTATTTATATGAAGTTTTGATGTATTATAGATATTATTTATATGAGTATTATTCTATTATAGGTATATAGTTTAGTCATCTGTAACTGTATGCTAGTCGTTCAGTATCATTTAAACATATTTTGTTAATTAAATTTTATTTTTATTTCTAATTTACCTGATATGTATGATATATTGAAGTACGCTGGTGTCCTGGGTGGTTAGTGATGTATATTACTTAATTATGGTTATATGTGATGGGAATAATGTTCCTATTCTTATATGGTCTATTGGATGGCTCACGTCTTGCCGTAATTATGTGGATATTTAGTGGTGATTGTAGATATAGTTATATCTATGGGAGTTGTTTATTGATTATTAGCTTCTCATAGTACTATTTATGGTTCGGAGGGTGGTGGTTTGGTATGGTTTAACAGATGTGCTTTAAGACAAGTTTCTATTTTTAGGAAAACTTGCATGTGCTGCAGTATTTTGTGAATGGCAAATATAAGTTTGTTGGTCAAATTTAATTTTTCGGCAGCACTATAAAACACAAACCCTATGTATCATATTAAAGCCATGCTATAAACGCTCCTATACTAAATGAATTGAGTATCAAATTGCCCCTAAATAGCCTACAACTCAAAGTTTTTATTTTGATAATATAAATTGTGAAAAGGTAAAAAACTTGTTGTTTGCAAGTAAAAAAGCCCGTTCATCATACATAATCATAATTATTATTTAATATCTACTATAACGTTCTGAATCGCCTAATATTTTACGTAGGTTCAATCCTTGAATTAGTTATTTATTATTATTATCCATTCTTAAATTAGTTCAAATTATTATTGATGTACTGTATTGATTACTGATTATGTATATATTAAATGTATATAATATCAATTACTTAAATCATTTACTCTTACCTCAGATAATGTATAATTATTATTTAAGTAGTTGATTGATGTACAATTATATAATATTATTATTAATTAAAATAACCTACATGAGAACTGATACTTTGAGAGCGCCTGACTTTATACAATATAAGTTATAGTCATATACAGGGATAGTTGCTATAATAGAGAACTTAGCGCTCATACTTAATTTCTTAGTTATAAATAATATAAATATATTATAGTACTATATATATAATCTATATATATAATGATAGTAGTAAGTTATATTATATTATATTTAGATAGCTTATCAATATTATATATATATATATATATATATGTGCTCGCAATAATTTTCATAAAAGGGCCAGAGAGTTATCTCGAAAAGCATTAGACTTACGGAAGAAACTAATTAATATTTGGAATCAGCGTACAAGCTTATTATATGTAAAGTCGTTTTTGACATTAAAACTAAACGAATACCCTAGAGTAGACCGCTTAGATATCAGAGTCGGGGTCTCTCGCCTCTAGGTGGACGAACGGGGGGACTTCCGTCCCCCCTCTGTCCCCCGACGACTCGAGCCCCCTAAAAATTGAAGTTCAAAGAAACATATAATTCCAAATATGATTTTTTTTTTTTTCTTTTTTTTTTTTTTTTTTTTTTTTTTTTTTTTTTTTTTTTTTTTTTTTTTTTTTTTTTTTTTTTTTTTACATTTCTGGCGATATTTGATACGCTGAGTTCAAAAAATATGTAATTGGTTTTTTCTGTAAGTGTGTAAGGTGTATACTATATATATATATAGTATATATATATATATATATATATATATATTATATATAAGTATATATATATAATTATTATATATTATATATAATAGTATATATATATATATATATATATATATATATAATAATATAATATATATATAATATATATATATATATTATAGTATATATATATATATATATATATATAATATATATATATATATTAGCCAACGTTACCAATTACCTGGCAATTTACGATATTTTTAAAAACCGGAATTTTTCGCTTATTTTCATATATCATTGCTTTTACATATTTACGTATCAATTTTTTTTCTTTTTTTTTTGCTCATTAACATTTATCATATAGAGAAGGTTTGGCAACATGTTCTAGTAACTATGACAATGGTTCTAAAAGATTACAAAAAAAAACCGATTAATCGGAAAAAAATATCGATATTTCGTCAGAATACTCTAGTCCTCACACATTACTATATATACTATTAATTATAGTATATATAATATATTATATATACTATACTATATATATATATATTAAATATCATATATATATATATATAATATATATATATATATATATATAAATATTATTATATAGTATATATATCATATAATTTTATTTAATTTCAAACTTGCAAAAAGTAAATATCCGCATCCGCATATCCCGCCATCCTCATCCGCATCCGCATCCGGATCCTCATCTACTTTAAGATCAGCAATCCGCATCCTTCAACCCCTCTTTAAAATCCGCATCCGCATCCACATCCGCAAACAGTCAAATTTTGACATCCGGTCCATCACTATCGCGCACACATCCAACCGATTCCGAAAAAAGGAAGCCGTTCTGATCCTTCTAACTATCGTCCTATAGCTCTCAACTTGTATTCTATTTCTAAGATCTTTGAAACCCTTCCTCAACTCTCATTTCTTAGATCACCTAGATCTTCATTCCTCTCTTTCTGATTGCAGTAAGCGCTTTCGGCGCTCGAGGGTCTCACTCGGCGATAATACTTTCCTATTTGCTGATTTATGGTTTTTCCGCTTAGGAACTACGGAGAGACCTATGTGGTGGGTGGTCTGCTTGACATATCCAAAGGATTTGACCGGGTATGGCACGCGTCACTGCTCTCCAAGCTCCCCTCCTTTGGGTTTCCTCCTTTTCTTTGATTACGTATGTCTAGTTTTCTCTCAAATCGTTCAATATCGGTTGTTGTGGATGGGGTGACTTCTTCTTTTTCTGTCTTAATTGTGGTGTTCTCAGGGTTCTGTCTTATCTCCCACTTTATTCTTACTTTTCATTAAATGATCTTCTCACCTGCACATCTAAACTCTATCCACTCGTATGCCAATGACTCGCCCTTCATTCTTCAACTATTTCAATTCTGCTCTCTTCTTTTACTTACTAGAATTGCCTCTCGTCTTAATCTTCCCCGATTCTATTTCTCGCTGATCTTGGATAGGATTTCCGGGTGGGGTCGGCTCAACCTTGTAAAATTCAAGTCTTTAAAAACTTAACTTCTCCAAATCTCCCTCTCTAAAAACACCTTCCAACTTTCCTATCCTTCTTTCGATGGTTCTCTCGTCTCTCCTGTTGACAATATAAACATTTTTGCCTTAACATAAAACAAAAAAAATGTCTTGGAAACCTCACAGCCCTACGGTTGCTTAGGCGCAGCCCTCAAAGAAACGTGGAGTTCTGTTTAGAACTGCGAGACTTTTTTCCTATTCTCAGTTACTCCCAGCTGTAGCAAGGCCCTCATCCGCCCTTGTATAGAGTACTGCTCTCATATCTGGGGAGCTCTGGTCTCAACCGTCTTTTGGACAGGGTCGAGTCTAAAAGCCAAAAGACCCTTATAAAACTGTTTCCGTACATTTCCACTCTCTCTTGAACCCTCTCTATCTTGCGGGCCGCGATATTGGTGCTTAATTCTCTTTTATATAGGTACCACAGGCGGCAGGTGCTCGAGGGAGCTTTCACTCGCGTAACCCACCACCTTTAACGACGCCCCTCGTAACACTAGGGGTGATGTGTCTGAGCATGAGTTTTGTGTGGATATTGGTAATTCCAGGCTAGTGCTTCCTTCTTTCCTGCCACCTCTGTTCTGTGGAATTCTCTTCCATCTTCTGTGTTTTGTCCTGCTGAATTTAATCTCCCTCACTTTAAAGCCTGCGTCTGTGCTCATCTGCGTAATTTGCATTTAGTGTGAACTTCTGAGGCATGTAACACCCCCTCCTTGAATAGGGCTTCGCCCGTGAGTGGTGGTGACAACTGTATAAAAAAAAAAAAAAAAAAAAAAAAAAACTCTTATTCCTACGAAAAGATTGAAAAACCTTTTCTAAGTTACCAAAATGCTCTTTTAATGTTTCAAGAAGTATTAAGACATCGTCCAAGAAGACTCTGCACGCGTCACCTAAGAGGTGAGACAACACCATTTCCATCGTTCTTGCGAAGACGGGTGGTGCATACTGTCCTCGCGGAGTGCAGAAAGCTAGTAGCGGTTGTGTCTCCTCCTCGATTTCCAGACAATGTAAGCATCGGAGAAGATCGAGAAGATCGGTCCTGCTGAAATTTTTGGATTCCCCCACCGAATGTGCGTTAATGTGCCTGTAATCGGCAACAATTCTTGGAGTTGAGGAATTTTTCTTTGGAATAACGAGCAGGAATTGGGACTACTAATAGGAAGGATATACCCTTTTTGTTGGGCGGACTTGACCCAATCGTCTATCTGGGTCAAGTATTTATGGGGGAGGCGGTACTGTGGCCTGTCATCTTCTAAGGCCATTACATCCTGTAAGCCATCCAACACGATAATTAAGTTTCTTCTCATTGATCCGGAATCTTGTAATGTATGTACAGTAATCTACGTTATCTTTTGAACAGATTCCTGGACGCAGTTTTTAAAGTGATTTCGAAGTTTTGAAGTTGGGGTTACAGCCTTTGGAAGAGGTTGCCAAATTGACAGTGGATGTTTGGAGGGGTTCGTCAAGAACTATAATAGGATTAGCTCTGGTTAGGACGGTGTTTTGAGGAAGAAATTTGGAAGAAGCGCTCATATTGATTATGTCCAAGAGAACTTGGCCGTCGGAGGCAGAACTCAGCACACTTCCCGCAAAAATAAAGTTGCTGATATAAGTGTTCTCTGTAGATAGAATAAAATTGTCAGGAGGATAAGTATGAGCGGGGGAAGAAGCTTTAACAGAAAGATTGTACTTTGAATAAGGAGCTATTTCTGTGTCTTCTAACGTGGATAAATTATAGGAAATGTCACTATCTATCAAAAGATTGTTAGGTGTAGAAATATCGTTGGAATAGAGGGGCTTAGCCTCTGTATGGTTTACCTCTGTATGTTTAGCATGTATGTTGGGGGATTTCTTTTTGGTGGGTAAGTGGTATAGGAAAAATATGGTTATTTGTTGTTACCTCAATGGTGTTTTGTTCTGTTTGTAAGTTTATTCTTGGATTATTTAGGAAGTTTGTACCAGTAGGAAAGGTGTATTAAAACCACAAAGGTTGTCAGAGATAACTGAAAATTAACTGGTGTGTTTTCCCCGTGTAAAGTTGTCAAAAATTATCGTACCAATTTGGTAAAATTCTGAACCCGTGATAGAACGTAGTGTAATTTCTGTGGGTTTTAATGATATGTTTATGTTAAATGTCTCCTCCATTTCGGAAATGAAAGAGTACCGGCAAAGACTACTGTTACTACCCGAATCTAAAATCAGTTCTCTGTCTTGTAATATATCGTTTTTGTAATTTATACTAGCTTTTAAAATGTATGCGGGTCCTATTAAGGGATTTGCTTGTGGGCATTATTTAATAGGATTTGACTATCATTAGTAAAAGCGGGAGATATAGTAATATCTTGGGGTGGAATCAGTATAGGTTGAGAACTTTGATAGGAAGGATTAATAATAGTAGTAGTAGTAGTAGGAGTAATTGGGAATAGTATCTCATGGACAGAGTTTAAGTTCATTACCAGAAATGGGGGCATGGAATAATTGGAAGTAATTTTCTCATCGTTCATTAAAATCGCGGATGATGCCGGTTGTTGCATCAAGTTCGGCAAGGAGTGCACTATTTGACCTGGTTTAGCGGAACTGCTGTTAGTAACGTGATCCGATATTAGGGGTGTTAGCTCTTTAATGTAGCTGTACAAGAGGGTTGTTTAAACGGAATCACAAAGGCAGAAATTCATGACGCTGTCTGTCACCGAAATAGTGTGTGTGTGTGTAAGTTAAGAGACAGTAGCTTAGGAAGACGAAAAGGTTAATTAGATCTGCAGTAAAGCTATAGAATCTGACATGTCATTGTATCGCTGCAACCAGGATGCATGGGGTTCTTTATAGGTATATTAATGTAGGAATCAAAAAGATTTAGTCAGGTCAGCAGCTGAGCATAGAATTGTTAGGATGAGGAGTTGCATAACTACTAATGTTAGGCGTAGGTTGAGGGTTAGGCATAGTAGTTTGGTACAATGTTGTTTTTTTAAAGAAATATAGTTTTAAGTTTTTTGTTGGGGGGAAAAAAAAAATTGGGTGGAGGGACTTTTAAGGCATAGTATAGTGGTTTGGCATAGTATTTGAGAAATGTTAGATATGTATTTGTAAAGTGGTTAGGCATAGGTATATCATTTTGGAAACTGTTAGGCGTAGGCATAGCATTTTGAGAATTGTTAGGCGTAGGTATAGTATTTTGGAAATAGGCGTAATTACAGTAGTAAGGATGGAATTAGGCATAGTGTTAGGAGTAGTTATAGTGATAAACATAGCGTTAGGCATAGTGGTAGGAGTAGGTATAGTAGTAAACATAGTGTTAGGAGTAGGTAGGTTGTTAGGTATAGGGTTAGGCATATTGGCAGGAGTAGGTAGAATGTTAGACATATGGTTAGGCATATTGATAGGTGTAGGTAGAATGTTAGGCATAGGGTTAGGCAAAATGGTATTAGTAGGTAGAGTCGTTAGGCAGTAAGAGGGTTAAAATCATATTGTAGGAGTTGTATGTAGACATGAGGGTTTTAGGGTTTAGGGCAAATTGGTAGGCGGTAGGATGGGTTAGGCGCATCAGTTTTGGCGGATGTAAGGTAAGCATAGTAGGAGTACTATCTAATGAATGTGGGAGAGGAGATGGTGTATGAAAAGATTCATTTAATATACATATGTTTTTTTGTATTCAGAACAAGTGTTAAGGATTCATAGTGTTAACCCTACTGTTTCTCCTAAAATTATCATTTAGGCACAATGGTCTTCATTCTCTTTTGTTAGATTTTGGTAGTTAATATACGTGAGTAACTATTTGATTAATTTGGGTCCACAATTCTCTGTATATCACGAGTCTTGTCACATGTAGATTATGAAGTTGTCATACATGCGATTAGCTGAAGGTGCTACCGGTTTCGGCACCCCGCACCAATAGTGGATCAAAAACTAATCTAAAGACACTCTTGATCACACTTACATATAAATATACATAACAAACACACACACAAAATGTAGTATTATCAATTACAATATTTATATTCTTTTAAAATATCCATCAGTCGAACTTTACATCCTCTCTACTCCACATTTTCTTTTTGGCTGGGCATTCTTAGCGGGTTTTTTCCACTGCACTTTTTATTATTATTACTATGGGTTTCTCCTCCCCCATTCACTTTTAACTTGAGCTTATCCTCATGCTAATATGGCATGTTTCCTTTCGGCAACATGCAATAAACCTAGAGCCTCTAGATTGCAATGTAACATCTGACGCATCACCACCTTCTTTGGTGAAATCAACTTGTCACTATTATCCGATATTAATATATTCTTTCACTACTTCTAGGTATACGTAACCTTAGCGTAAGTTTGCTTATGAGAAACATTCTTCATCTCTTTAGGGAGCTGATTTTGGGTCATATATTTACGTTAACGGATAAAAAAGCATATTCATGCCACTTTATTTTATTTTTCATCGTTTGCTTAATTCATTTATTATCCTCTATCTTTCTCTTACTCTACTTACCTTTTAACCTTTCTTTTGGTCTACTTACCTTATTAAACTTTATTTTCACTTTTTTACCTACTACACTATCGTTAGGTATTGTAAGTGATCACAAACACTTTTAATATGATCCTAATTCTAAAGGAGTAAGAGCAACGTATGACGTAGAGACAGAACCTATGATTTAGTGAGTGACGAAACCATACACTAGGAAATTACACTACTGATTCTGAGTAACACTATGTGGCAGGGATAGTATCCCCACACTCCTCTACTCCACTCCCCCCGCGAGATAAAGAATACGTTCCTATGTACCCAATGAGAACTTTGGACTTCATTTTTTTTTTTTTTGGAAAAATGATCCCGTGGCTTTCGAATTGTCAAAAGATATTTCAAATTTTCTCAGGGGGTAAGGCATGGGAGCATCGGATGCTCGTCGGTTTCCTCCGTAGTTGTGGTAGTTTGGGGCTTGACCTTGTCGGTAAGCCCGGTGATGAAATTGCTGGTGAGCTCTCGGGCGATCACCATTGCAATATCTGTTTGGTGGTTGGGAGATTCTCCACTCTTGGGAGGAATCTACATGCTTGGAGAAATTAGTGAAGAGTGTCTTGGCTCTTCGTTTATTTTGGGAATTGGAGTTCCATTCGGAAAAATGTAGGTCGTCTGGTAGACCAGAATTGTATGGAAATCTTCCATAAGAATGGGAAGAGTAAGTTAGGACTCGTTTCCTATAGTAACATGAGGTGCGAGCGGTACGATTTGGCTTGAAGGAAGGAGACGGATGAGAACTGAACTCAGTCTGGAAATGCCTTAATTGCCTTTTATGATTGGGTGACGTTTTCGTCTTTATTTACAGTGTCTTCGGATGGAGAGGTTAAGACTGGCATCACTTACTATCTTGTGATGGTCTTATTATTTGTGGACCGGAGCAATCGATAGCAAAAAAAATTAAATTGTCGGTAGTTTTGTTGCTGTAGATTTTGAGGTGCCTACAGTATCATTAGTTAGTTTGTAAAAGTGCAAGTGATTGGTTAAAAAAAGGAAAATAAATTTTGTACCTAAGTATGCGAAATTCACTTATCGCGCATGTGCCGAATCAACTAGTTGGCGTGGACGTAACTCTTCAGGTATGGCAAACGACGTCACTTTTCCCCCGGATTTTTCTCTCTTCAAAAAAATGGGGATTTTTGAAATTAAAACCTGGATCAGAGCAACGGTTTTATTTAACGTCTGTATCTTTACGCCACGTAATTCCACACCTTTAAATAAAAGAAACAAAATAAAATGGTATAAGTATTAACGTGGAAGAATAATTTTTTTTTATCATAAAATAAAAAAATGCTCTAAATTATTTTTCATATTAATTGTTTAAAAAAATGTTAGAGAAAAAAATTAATCAGTAGTTCCAAAAAATTATTAAAACCGAAAAATTATAATTCAAAAAAATACAAAACAAAATTCTTTGACGTGCAATGTTAAAAAAGAAAAAAAAGAAAAAAATTGGAAAATGTGGGTGTTAGTTTTGCGGCAAACTTCCTCAAAGATACCTTTAACATGCAGAGAGAAAAATCGCAGAAAAAAAAGAAAAAAGTTTTCTTTTGTTGTGCGACTGTTTCAAAAGGAAAATTAGAAAAAAAATGGAAATGTGGGTGTTCAGTATGCGATAAAACCTTTTTAAAATACCTTTAAACATGCATGTTTAACCATAGGCGTGCATTTAAAAAAAAATAAATATTTGACGTGCAATGTTTCAACAAATGATTTTTTTTTTTTTTTTTTTTAGAAAAAGTGGAATGTTTAAAAATACATAAAAGTGTATTGCCTAGATAGCGGATACAAATTGCTCGACTACCAGACAGTTACTGCATGGTGTTGAACCCTATATTTGCCTTTTTATATTGTATGTATTTTTTTTATCATGCATAAAAATTGCAAGAAATAATAACAGGATGTATCGCTTCATCTAACAAAAAGTAAAAGAAAACATTGAATTAACTAAATTTAAATAAAAGTATTAAAAAAAGAATGGAAACGTATTTTAAATTCTGAGATGAAAAAAAATCATTTAATATAGCCTCACGTTTAATGACTAAGTTTTAACTATTATGTTTAGGCTAAAATCTTAAAATGAAAAAATACAAAAACGATAGCCTTTGTAGGATGATTTCAATATGTGCCATCAAGTGATCGTAAAAACCATTAATATTTATGATATAAATATTTTTATATAATATATTATATATATATATATATATATGATATATATATACGTATATATATATAATGTTATATATATATAATATTATTGATATATATATATATATTATAACGGCGTGACGGGACAAACCTTGCACCTAGCCAAAGAAAGGAAAACCCCTTAGCGCAGAGAGCTAATAGAAAGGAAGTGATCGACTTTATTGGCAAGAAAACGCCAGACCAGCCGGTTCGCAACTCTTTTTGTAAAAATGAAAAAAGAAGGAAAGATCATTGGATACTCTATAATGTCAATAAGGAGACTATCTATTAAATGAAACACAGACACACAGTTTCATATAAAAATATATAATTAAAAAAAATATATATATACAGACTTGTGCTTTCCACGTTTTGGTTAATTGTAATGAGAAAAAATATATTTTAACATGTCAAAACACCTATGTAAACATAGGTGTATTCTCTCGAAAATAAATAATTTGAATATGAATTATCTAAAATTGGCAAAATCGTAAATGCAACAAAATATATTGCAATGTTAATCAATACACCTATATAAATATAGATGTATTATTACGCAAGTAAATAATTTAAATATAAATTATTTAGATATATAAATCAGTCACAATTCAGGTAAATCGAGAAAAATAATAAATTAATTCAATACACATATGTAACCATGTGTGTATTGTGGTGGCGAAAATAATTTTTATATAAATTATTTCAGTAACAAAAACTTAAAAAAATCGATAAAGTCAATTCAAGTAAGATATCTAAATGTGGTATTAATGATCCCAACAGAATATCACAGTTTGGTTCATTAATTTTTATGCATATGTATTAAGCTAAATTTATGAAATATGTATTTCAAAGCAAAGTTTTCATAAGTTAGGTTAAATAATGCTATATACATATATAAATATATGCATATAAGTGAACACAATTAATAAAATCGTTGAATATTGTAATTGAGGTGTCTTTGAAAAATAGTTACGATTACAAATTATCTATGTTAAAGAACAATAACATAACTTAGTTTCGCATTGTATTAGGACCCTCCATTAGCACCATTGACGACATCGGATGGAGGAATATACACATCCAGACTGCACCGTCATTACGTTTACTGTACAGAATCTGTCCAACCAAATGAGACAATGTATTATGCCAACCGGTGTGGCCGCAGGACAGGTTTAAATCAAAATTCTGATTAAGAACTCCCCAAGATTCGATCCCTGCGGAAAAAGCAGTTATCAAAATCTGACGCAACACATTAAATTATTAATAAAAATTTTAAGAAACTATTTATTGCACAAGAAAATTATAAAACCAGGGTACACATACCCTGAAGCGGGGATCCTTTAAGTTAATTGAACTTCTCAATTTGAACGTATAACGTAGCAGAATATTAGCTATTACACTGTATACGAATTGTGCAATATAATACAACAAAATTTGTATGATTAATTTATCAATTTTTATCGAACCTAACCTAGAATGGACAGTTGATCATAAGCAACAAAGAAATAAAATGTGGTCATGTTTATTCCAGTATACTGGAATATATATAGGCCCGTTAATTAGCTTGTATAGCTATTTGAGTTTGGCCCCAGGGTTGTATAAGATCTCATCTCCAAATCTCCATTCCACGTCCAAACCAATAACTATCATCGCCATCACCACTCGCTGGGATGGGCACCCAATCTGGAAAGGGAAAAAATAAAAATGGTAACACCCGTAGCAGCGGGCCCATTACATTATATATATATACATATATATATATATATATATATATATATATATTATATATATATAATAATATATATAGTATACTATATATATATATATATATATATATTATTATAATATATATATAGTATTATATATATATATAATATATACTATATATATTATATAATATATATATATATATATATATACTTCACTCAGTGCCTAAGCTTTGACCGAACGTAGTGATGCTTTAAAAAAATTGCGTAAGATGGAAAAAAAACGGGGTAAATAAATAATAATATTATTATTATTTTATTATATTATATTATATTATTATTTATTTATATTATTCATTATTATTATTATTACTTATTATTATTATTATTAATTGATTGTTGTTTTTATCTTATTATTATTATTTATTAATTATTCATTATTTATTTAATATTTTCATTTTGTGTATTTTTATTATTATTATTAACTTTTTATTATATTATTATTATTATATATTTATTATTCATTATTAATTATTATTATTATTATTTTATTATTATTATTATTATTATTATTATATTATTATTACTATTATTATTATATTATTATTATTATTATTATTAATTATTATATTATTATTATATTATTGTTATTATTATTATTATATTAATTATTATATTATTTATTATTAAATTATTATTATTATTATTATTATTATTATTATTATTATTATTATTATTATTATTATTATTATTATTATTATTATTATTATTATTATTATTAATAATTATTATTATTATAATTATTATTATTATTATTATTATTATTATTATTATTATTATTATTATTATTATTATTATTATTATTATTATTATTATTATTATTATTATTATTATTATTATTATTATTCAGACTCGCCCTAATAGACTTGTTCTCGCTCATCAACCGGTGTGTAACAACACATCATGCTCAGGAAACACATGCATATTTAAAAAAAAATAAATCTTACCAAATGTTTAAACGGCTATTAAAGTAAACGTACAAAATTATAATCTTATTCACTTTTAATAATAAAAACTTTCACTATTTCGCCACAAAAAAAAAAATAAACGGCCACAAAAGAAAATTTTACTTTCATCCATCCACCAAGGAAGTACAGATAGAACTCAGAAAGAAAAAGGTCCTCTGGAAGTCGAGGAATAATCCATGTCTTATGGTAATAAAAGATAGATGCGGCTGGACCTTTTGGAAGGGAAATGTTCGAAATTGTGCTCGTGACCTTGTCTTTGAGGTCCAAAAGGAATATTAGTTAAACTTTTTGAAGATAGTAATATGAAATTGATAATTCTATCAGTTTCATTTGATTTATAATTCAAACTAGATTATTTAATTAAAGTCCAAAAAAATCTAAATCGGACGAACCAAAAAATTGGCTCCGAATGGAGGATGGAAGGAATCGAATAAGAAAAAAAATTGTTCATAATTATGATGAATAGAATACTTTAGTTAGAAAATTTTAATTATTATTTAATTTTAACATTTATTTGTGTTTAGTTATAACCAGCCTTATTTAAGTCTGTACCAAAATTTATTTTATTCTCCAAAAGAAGAATCTGGAAATTTTGCAAATTGTTTTCAAAGGTGGGAGAGATGGCTTTTCATCCATTTTCGAAAAGAAAAAAAAATGCGAATTATTTTTAATTTTTTTCCCAATTTTATTTAGAACTTAGTGGAACTGTTAAGAAAAATCAATTGAATGGGAAGTTTTGTTAATTTAAAATTATGTTGGTAACGGTATTAGATAATGACTCAGTTAATATATCGAAGATAAGAAAAAGAAAGGAAAAGAAAACAAACAATGAAAAGGGGGGAAAAATGACGAACTCCGTTTCGATATTATGCTAGCGTGATTTTGGCTTTTATGAAAAAAAATGTATTTCTTATTACGGAAAATCAGTTATTAAATTCTAACGAGGGTATTTTTCAAGAAATTATGTTTGTAAGGATGTTCGATATTAGGAATCCAAAAATATTTGATGAAGATAATAAAAAAGAAAAGAAATACTAAAATTTCATCGCCATGCGTTTCCAATAAAGAATAGGTACCACGTGGTTTCGTTTTTCCTTTCTTATAAAGAAAATTAAGTTATTAACCTATAGTCTATAAAAATTGGTTTTGGTGATGTTTGATATAATAAATAAAAAATAGTTGTTTGTGAGGATATTCAATATTAGTAATCCAAAAATGTTTGAAGATAGGAAAAAAAAAATAAGAAGAAAAAAAATGCGAGAGGATGGAAAGTTTCCATCCATTTAGGAAAAAAATTGAGATCTTAGATTTGCATTGTTATGATAAATTCTAATGAAAATTTGCAATGAAATCGATGTTAAAGTTTTAGTTGCAATAATAATTTCGTAATTTTTCTTTGTGTCTAAAAAAAAGTACGATATATATATATATATATATATATATATATATATATTATATATATATATATATATATATAAATAAAAATATATAATATATATATATATATATATATATATATATATATATATATATATATATATATATATATATATATATATATATATATATATATAATTTACATTATTATAAATAGTAATAATTAACAGAAATGTTTACATGTTTACTTGCTACTTCTAAAATCGCCGTTGCCGTCTCGCAATTTGTGATGCATGTGTATTAATTACCTCTCTGATGTCAATTTGTTCGCAATGTTGCATTCTACACTTAAAATAGTAAGTCCAATTAATCTCTCCTGTGACATTGTAGAACGTAAGTAATTTTTCATCAATTTTAACTTGGAAAATGTCCGCTCGGCTGTTGCCACATTTACAGGTAAAGTCAAGAACAGCAAAAACGCGATGCAAACATCTGATATACATGACGCAATGATGTAGTTGTCAATGGATAATAAATCTGCCAAATCTCTTATTGATGTTCTTGATCTAATGTCTTTTACAAGTCACTCGTAAGCTTTGAATTTCAGGAGGAAAGTTTTCTGTAAGATCTTCTCTATATTCGTATAACAAAATTTCAGCTTTTTTCTGTAATTCTTCATTTGTTGATGTTGAAAGAAATTCTGGAGTCAGCGTTATAAAGAGACTAGACAAATGGTCCATACTTTCAAATCTTTTTTTTAATTGGACAACAATTGTGTCCAATGTTCGGTAAAATACAGCAGTTTGACAATACCTCAACGGATCTAATAAACGCTCATACTGAACTAACTCATCAAAATGACGTTTAGTTCTACGAACTCTATGATCTGAAAAAATGGCATCAAGACACCATTGCTGGGCAACAGCAGAAGCAGTGGTCATAGTATCTTTAAAATTATTTCTTAAATGTGAAAGGCTATTAATAGCGTTATGAAGTACAATAGTTTTTTTTTTTTTTGATAGATCAGAGTCACTGTTCTGGAGAAATTTCAAAACCAAGTTAAGAGATTCTAGTATTAATGTATGAAAAACAACCTGGAAAACAAATTCAAAATTTGCCATGTGTTTTTTCAATCCATTTTCCTTTGCTCTTTCATCGAGTTTTGTAGACTGACCAATTTGGATAAAACTGAAACCACGGGCACGGGCCCCACATGCACCGGGCCCTCCCGCAGTGCAGGCCTTGCGGTCCCGTAAGTTACGCCACTTACCCTACCTTAAATTCTTTCACGTTTTAGCACTATAACAAGTTTTTTTCCCATGCAAAATATACGTGAAAATATTATAAAATAATACTTTATCTTTTTTATATTTTGTTCCTTAATTCTCCATCAACAGATTTTCCAGCCATTTTTAATTATTAATTGATTAGTATCATATACTAACCATTATATATAAAAATAAAAATACAATTAGGTGGGGAATTTTTTTTCAACTTTTGAACGCGATTACTCATCCGACAACACTCATGAGGCCATTATATATATATATAATATATATATAATTATATTCATTTAAATAATAACTAATTTATACTTCATATGAAACTTGACTTTCATATAATAAAATTTATAAATTTATAATTAACCAATCATTATTTATATATTATATATATATATTAGATCATATAACTATATATAGAGACCGAGAGAGAGGTTTAGAAAGAGAGAGAGAGGAGAGAGAGGTAGAAGAGATGATGAGAGAGGGTCCGTCTTACTTCCAAGTCGCCGGGGGCCATCGGGCACTCATCTTTTTAGGAACTATATGGGCGCCGTCGATTTTAGAGATAATTTAGACTAGTAACTGAAACAAAAACTGTTCAATCCTTGTTTCACATTTAGTTACGTATAAACATTTTCCACTTATTTTTATACTTTTATTAAAGGGAATTAACACAAACAACAAATGCGAAACATGCTTCAAAATGTCTATGCTGCTTAACAATAACTTTCTAGTTATTTGTCCATATTTACGTGTTCTGACGATTGTTCAATTACAAGCAAAATGCATGAATGCTCTCTGTTTCAAATGTTTTCCCATTCTTCTTTAACGAGGATACGCTTTAATTAGATGTGATTCATCCAGAAGACCTAAATTTGGTGGTCATTAGGTCCTGGCCCCATCTTGGTCTTGAAAGCATTGTTTATCTTCCCCTCGACAGTTTTTCTATCTTTCTGATTCTTGTGCAAAAATTCTGAGAAGGGGCAGAGCGTTCCCTTCACTTTACGAAGGGGTTAGTTGACCCGCATCACATGCTTACTAGTTCCTCCCTAATCTGCTTTGAGGTTCTACACACCCATTTAAATCGGTATTTCAATTTGCTTTTTAGACTCCTACTGTGCTGGCACAACTTTGCAAACGATATTTAGTTAGATTGCGTACATTCCATCTCTACCTCTTTGGCGTCTAATGTCATGTGTATTACTAGATTTCTCCATTAGGCAAGGTTCTTACAGTTGTGTTTCAGCCTCTTTAAAAGGCAATTTATAAGGTTATTTAAAACGCAGAATAAGAAACACACGACACTAAGTTTAGTACCTAATTTCCTCTGTTATGGAATCCAATCTCTATTCTTAGATGGTGAAGTGTCATTGTACCTTTCACCCATTAATACGGAAAAATTTTGTTTCAACTATAAAAATTTTTCTTTTTGGTGCCATTTACCTTACGCACATCACCTGATTGGCGCAAGTTAACCATCAAAGTATCTTCCATTCGTGGAGATTTCTGCTATTTTTATTGCTTTGTTTAGATTAGGTCCCTTAGTAGTCAGCTTCTGAATTTTTCTCC
This sequence comes from Trachelipus rathkii, assembly GCA_015478945.1. Taxonomy (NCBI): domain Eukaryota; kingdom Metazoa; phylum Arthropoda; class Malacostraca; order Isopoda; family Trachelipodidae; genus Trachelipus; species Trachelipus rathkii. The sequence goes on from JABUQX010072480.1 coordinate 18,020, forward strand.
TTAGCGGACGATTTGAATTCCATGGTCAAAAATTATTGTACTGACATGTATCAACTCAACATGTACCCAGTTCCCTTTTAAGAGAAGTTTAACACCATTTATTGCACACCACCACGTTGACCGTCCATTGTTATGTTTTTTTTTCTGAAGGTTGTGAATAATGTCTTGTCTATCCTTTCAATAAATAGTATTCCTCTCATTTCTGTTAAAAGGAGATAATATTCCCCTAGTTTTTTTTTTTCTTTTCGTTCCATTTTTATCTTCATAGACTAACGGCTTCATTTCTAGTTTCTCTTGAGTACAATATCTTGAGCAATAAGCGTCAAGGCTTCTAGAATTTCCTTAGGACCTCAATGTAACGACGCATTTACAGCATCAGCTCGTGCAGCCCATTTTGTTTCAGAAAGGACTTCTAAAGAACTCTTTCTTAAGAACCGAAATCCAAGTCTGTTAATTTATTATGCTTATATTCCACAATTTACCGATGGGTTAGAAAAAACTCAGAAACCCCCAGACATTGAACAATTTTCTGGAACCATTTGAAAAAAATTCCTGGTCTGCCATTATTTCTCTGTACATACACTTGCCATTCTATTCAGCTATGAAGCATCCCTACCGCAAATACCTTAGGGAGAATGTCCCCTCTTATGATTAGACATACCCCAATACGGTTTAGCAAAATTCCACGATCTCTCCTCTTTATTTTTCTCTGCATTCGCTCATACGTTTGTTTTTCGAATTTGGTTCCCCCGACCACTATTTGAAGCATTTTCGCAGTAACTTTTCTTGTACAAATTTCCATCATCATAGGTTTAGTACTTCACTATTGCTTCTTTCATAATTTTCTTCCTAAAATGTCAACGACTGTTTCCTTTGAGACCTAAATAATTCAGATTTGTGGTCGCTGCAATCGGTATGAAGTTTCACACAAAACCATGTTTCACGCCCGGGAGACGCTGGTCTTTGGTTCTAAGTGCCGAACCGACAACCAACCACCACCGTCCAACCCCACATCCTCGGGGTCAACGGTTTCACTTATGTGAAAATAGCATTCGGCCGCGGTTCTTACTCAAAGCTAATCGAAATAATTGGAACACTACTCTTTGCTGATTTTCACACACCTTCGCTATTCTATTTTTAAATAGGCGCTGTTTTAGTGTCAGGAGAGGGATTCCTCCGGACCCTATCTCTTCTTCTTTTTCACCCCTCTCCTTACTCCCCCTCTCCACTGACCTTGGTCTCCACCTTTCTCTAGTGGCCTCTTTTACCCCGCATCCCTTCTACTTATAAATTTTCTGGCTCAAAACCCGAATTCTTTTTGAAGCTCCCAATTTTTACCTGTTCCCTGTTCGACGGCTTTTACCGACCTTGTTTTTATCTGGGCCCTTGGACTTGGCTGTGTTGGGTGGGGTGGAGCCTTATGACCTTTTCTTTTTTTTGTGGCTTCGTCTGGAACTCACTTGGTTTTTTTCGGCTCTTGGGAATCTTCTTGACGCTCTCGATAGGAAAGGGCTGAGCCAGACGGATACAGAGCAATCCGTCGCTACGTGCGCCCCCCTATTTTGACCGTCCCTTTAGGGCTTAGCCGCCTTTTTTGATGTTTTGGGCCTTGATATTTTTCGGCTTTTGGGCCTTGATATTTCGGCCTTGATCCCGTATCAAGGTCTGAAATTGACCGTTCTTAAAGGTGAGTGGAGGGATTAGTAGGGATTATCTTGCTCAGCGCTGTCACCTTTTGCCTTTCGGTAGGTATCTGTGGTAACATGAGGTCATGTAGGTAGCTGACACTGTTTGGATTGTCCTAACTTTTTCACCCGCGGTCAGGCTTGAAACGTTTTGTACACACACACACACACACACACACACACACACACACACACACACACGCACACACTTACACCTATACACACATTCACTATGACACTTACACTCACCCATAGATACTATACACTACACATTTACACACTTATTACCACACGTACAAACACACTACCAACCCTTTGGTCTTCCATGGGTCAATTTTGGCCAACCCTAATTTTTGGCCATCCCTAATTTTTGGCAGACCTAATTTTTCGGCCAACCCTTTGGTCTTCCAGTGGACAATTTTGAGAACCCAAATTTTTCGGTCAACCCTTTTGTATTCCAAGGGACAATTTTGTCCTTGTAGCTTTTTTGACCTTGTAGCTTTTTTGATGCCTCAACTTTGATGGCTCAATTTTGATGACTCATCTTTGTCAGTTTATCTTTGATGGTTCAACTTTGATGACTCAACTTTGATGACGTCATCTTTGGCGGTTCATCTTTGGCGGTTCATCTTTGACGGTGTCATCTTTGATGGCGCCTATATTGATGACTCAGCATTATTGATGGTTCAGTACATTTTTGATGGTTCAGTACACTTTGATGGTTCCCAATAACCGTAAGGAGTGTCTAGGAGTGTTCTATTAGTATTCTATGAGTATTAGATGAGTGCCAGGTGAGTGCCAAGTGAGTGCCAATGAGTGCCAAGTGAGTGCCAATGAGTGCCAAGTGAGTGCCACATAGTGCCAACTGAGTGCCACATAGTGCCAACTGAGTGCCACTTTTTTCAAGCCTTTTCTAGCCTCCCCTGAGCCTAGAATAGCCCTAATATGGGTGTCTACCCCTAGGTTATAAGGTATGAGGAATCGATTGGTGTATATTACAAGTTGCTAGGATGCTTCCT
>JABUQX010072481.1:2500-15720 GCA_015478945.1 Trachelipus rathkii
GGAATATACTATAATATATGTATACACATTTTTTCAACAATTATTAATATATAATATTAATATAATTAAATTAATTAATATTATTAGTATATATAATATATATAGATTAATATTATATATATATATATATATATATTATATATATTATATATTAATATTATTAATATTAGTAATTTATAACTCTAATGTAAGGCTGTTGGATAGACACATATAATCATTAATTTTTCAACTACAATTACTTAACTATAATGTTACTGACAAGAGTACTATCAACAACACATTGGAGTAGGTTCTAGCAGTTCCATCAACCTTTACATTTATATATACTATATATAGAGGATCAACGACAAGTCCGAAGAGCTTTTAAGATACTTGAAAATACTCTACTTCTTCTATACTCTTTCTAACTATCTTACCTCTATTTTCTGCGGCTCTATGTTGGTGGTTAATATCTTTTCAATAGAAAATTCAACTTTATCCATGAGGTGAATGACGACTCACATAGACCACCTTAGTATACAACACTTCTCTCAGCAAATAAACATACACTTACTTACTTCTAAGTCAAAGTTATATTACAGTATAGTAATTATGGAAGATTAAATCAAAATTCGGTTTTGTTTACTATTATGCTCAAATATATATATAAACTCATAACAGTTTTGTGAAGTTACTTATATTGATATCTTTTATGGTCTTTCAAATATAATATTTTTCATTTCAAATATATAATTATATCCTATATATATATATAATATATATAAATATAGTACTTTGCAAATTATACGTATATATATATATCATAATAGTATATATATATAATAGTATAGTAAAAATATTCTTATAATTTTTTTGTATCGTTTCTTTTTTGTGAGTTAATTTTTTCATAGTACGTATTTTTAGAGTGATTAGATTTAGATCTTTGGTAACACGAAGCTCTCATGAAAGATTGGATTCTTATGATGTTCTCTCTAGATTTAAAGGTCATTTGTAAACTCATTGGTTCATTCTATCGCTGTGTATATGGAAAATAATAATACAATTGTTCATCAACATTGTTTCAAATTTTACTCAATTACTATATTACCTGTGTAACTAAATACTATAATATTACCCAAAGCCCGTTTCACGTCTAGTTCTTAGTCATATTGTTCTTCGCGTCTTTTCTGGAATTTTCAAATTAATATACATTTCACACATACCTTTCGTGTTCTACCCAATTAAAAGTAGCCTGTGTCTCAAATTTATTTTGTTAATATTATATGTCGATCACCCATACTGACCCATTTTGAACTCCTGATGGAGTTCCTTTCTTATGTTCTCATATTCGGCATCTCCTCTCTCATTACAAGGTATTCATTCCATACCTACGCACTTAACCAACAGGTTTCAGTCAATCTCATGTATCTGATAACATAATATCCTTAAGCTCTAAAATTTATCAGTTCAATCTATAATCTGCATGGCTGGTGTAAATGCTTTATATTTCATATCTAAATAGCTTAACGCTTTTAAAATACCTTCTAAAAGATTATATCTTCAAATAAATTTGCCCAATATCTCAGTTTTCCCAATATTCCAGTTGCTCTCGCGCTGTATCTTCGATTCATCGTCATCTCGTTCGCAGTTTCCCTTTCTTTATACAATAGAACTCCAACCCTCCCAGTACGGTCTTACTTATCCACGACAGTGGTAAGTTCTACTCTATACATCAAGTTAAAATTATACACGATAATTTATAATTCATGAATAAAATAATTAATTTAAATAATTCGAAAGTGAAAACTGGTGAATCTCATAATCTGCTGTTTATTGCTTTTCCCCAGTGGGTTCTTCTACTTTTCTCTTTTTCCCTCCTCCTTTTAAAGTTCTTTTATCATAATGCTCGGAACCTCTTGGCGAAGTCTTTTCTAATCCGTGTCGGACTTAACCCTGATAAACACCATCTTACGTTTTTTAGCTTCTCCTCCTCGCTATACTTCTGTGTGTTGTGACTCTCCTTTTTGCTGTTAACACTAGGACTCTCCAACACCTATTATTTGTACCCTTTTCCTGCTCTCTGTTATCACTCTTTGGGTCGGACTTCTTGCTGAATATCCTGTTCGTGTCGTTTTAACATTAACCGTCAATGACCAAGTGTTCTTGGTTCATAAAAATAAACTTGATTAAAAACCCAATATACGTCTCTCTTAAGTAACACCGTATAATAATCTACTACTCTTCATCGTAAAATCTCAGTGTCCTCCTCTATTTTAGATGCACAAAAGTACGCTTAATTATACTCTTCTCGATTCTACATTACAATTTCTATAAGAATCATTCTCCTCGTTTGCTTGTCTTGTTATTGTCATAATTTCTAAGCATATTATTTTCCCCATTCATTTAATCTCAGTTTTTCTCTCGAACTGTTTAATTCATTGTTAAATTTCGTAACAATAATCTACTAATCCCTTCTCTAGGGTTTTCTCATCTATTAATACTCATGCGGTGTTCAGTTTCGATCTGTATCTATTCTCTGAATTAACTGTATCGTCTATGTTCAAGATTTGTCATTCTACTCATATGTCTCGCTTTACAAAATGTATCAAATCGTTAACCACTTATAAAATAAATGACATTTAAAATAATTGAAGATAACTTACATACAATTATAATAAATTAAAAACTAAATACTATAGGTGAGTGTTATTAACTCACCTATTTATACTAGAAGAAAGGCTACCTATTATCCCAAAGGTATGCATACTATATAAGTAGCGAAAAGTAATAGTTTGGAATAGAGCTGACTAGATATTTAGCTTCGAAAAGTCTACTCATAAGGTGTATGACGTGATGTTAAATGAGAGGCTAGGTCCATGGACTATTCCTTATCACCTAGTATAAGCGAAGCTAATACGGGTATAAAGGTATATAAGTAATGAGGTTGATACGATAGTTATCGTCTGCTGATCTCACTTTACTACTCTTAAAGTATTAATATATAAATAATATATTTAGTTAATATGAGTTAATATACTATAAATTTATTATGTATATCATGACCTTATGTAAATATTCCTTTCTATATGAGATAATTCTATTTCACATTAAAATAATCTCAGACAGTTATAAAAATATAGGTAAAAAAATTTGACATGCTTTAAATTGTAAAACTTTTAATATAACTTTGCATGTTTCTATTTATAATTAATATTGATATATTGGCACAAAAATCTATGTAATAAATATAATATATAATAGATCCAATAAATATATTAATATACTTTAATATATATATTATATTAAATCTTTATTATTATATTATAATATATATATATTATAATATATATATAATATTAATCTAATTATATATAATATTATAAAATATATTAATATTATATATATATATATATACTATATATTATATATAATATATATATATAATTTAATATATATATATACATATATATATTATATATCTATATCTTATATATATATATATTTATAAATATATGATATTATAGAATATTATTAAAAGTAAAATAATATAACACAGGTAACCTATTGTATATTAGTATATGCAACATTACAATCCTGCAAACAGTAAAAGAACTACATCTTTCGAAATATTCACTGCTTCAACAAATTAAAATTACCAAATTTCTCCAATTCATTAGTGAATTTTGTTAGGTAATATCTATGTTAAAATTTTCTTTCCTGGATTTCCTTACTCACATATTAATTATAATTATATATTTAATACTTCTAAACTTTTAATAAATATAAATATATTTAAGAGATAAGATTATCTGTTTAAATTATCTTTATAATAGAATATTCGGAGAATGTATTATAAAAAGCAATTTAAAAAAACGTGTGAGTAATTAATTATGCCGCGCGATCAATAATCATATACATGAAAAGTTAAATATATACTGAAAAAACTCACGTGTATAAATTAATATATATATTATATTATAGTTATACTTATATAATAATACTTCTATATATATTACTAATAATTATATAATATATCATATATAAGATATTATATATTAATATATATATTAATAATTACTTATTTAATTCCTGTCATTAACATTTCACAATATAGTTTAAAAGGTCATTTGAAATTTATCACTCAATTATGTAACTAGAAGATATAATTAACCTCTCCATTTCATATACTAAATAGTAGGTGATTACCTTAGGAATTACTTCTCATCCTCTTAATATAGCCTCATTAAATGTGTCTATCACCTGATACAGGGACTTTAGTGTATTCCTTTTGTCCGTTACCGCGTGCATTTTTATGAGTAGAATTTGTGAGATCACTTTATGGGCATTTCACTACATTTCGTTACTCTTATCATTTAGGATTTAAATCTGATATAAATTATACGCTTGAGTTTATTCTGTAATGATGTAATATAAATTTTACTAAACAGTTCGATATAGAATAATAATTCACTTAAAATATTGTTTACCTTATGTTTTTCATATTCGGTTAATATGTATAATCCTCATTTTATTACATTAAAACGCAATCTGAGCATAACATTTTTAATTTTCATTATTAACGTATTCGTAATGGCGATGATGGTGTTCAAACATTGAAAGTGGAATTGTTATCAAACCATATATAATGAGAACATTTAACAATTACGGGAAATGAACATAGTATTTCTCATTCATAGATATGAGCGATGACAGCGCATATCATAGACTCGAGACGCAGTATGTTGTCTCTTTCACCCCGGGGGGATCGCGACACACGCCTAAATGGGGGCGCGTAGCGGATATTAATAACGTGTGGTCGGCAGTGATTATGGTCAACCACACATAATAAATAAGTCGCTGTCAACATTGAATCCTTTTCATTCGCTAGCCAATTCTCACCCAATGGTTTGTTATTGTATAATATATACGGCCTTTGTGGAGCTGTCTTAATAAACATTAAAAAGAAATGAAAGATTTGCAGCAAATTTAGAGCTGAGGATTATGGCAAAGTCCTAGAAAAAGAGAGAGTAAAGTAATCCAAAAGTAGATTGAGATTTCTACCGAGAATGGATTTTTATAATTGCGATAAATATATTTTACACAATTTAAAAATGAAATATAAGTACCAATAGTTTATTAAGTTTGAAGGCTACAGTATTTTTTTTGAACGTATCAACATTTCTTCCAACAAAAGAACAAGATCTGCGGTGCTTAACAAAAAAAAAGGAGCTATGAATAAATAATATAAGAAATTAATAAAAAAGAAATAACGGACACCAGATCAAGCTGGTACTTCGAAATCATCAATACAAATTTATTCGTCATGTACTGTAATTACCTAACTATCATATTTATGAACAGTTAAGGAAATTAATAATTATCTAATTCCTGACTTTGATTCACAATCAATTTTATAAGATTATCGTCCACTCCTATAGATCACGGCATAAGAATGTAATTTATTTATATATTTATAATATATATAATAATATTTCATAAATGGATAAATATTATGTGCAAGATAGAAAATACTCTGAAGAAATTCAAACATTTTAGTCAATGGACAAGGTTATAATATTAGAGGTAACAAATTCAACATCGAAGATAGTAACTGTTATATATAGGTTATGACAACAGATGTGTTATTTTATAAGGCATAAAAGGTGGGTTACATTAGTTATATTAAATAAAATTATTTAAAATTAAATAGAATGCTTCACAATATACCTATTATAAATCGGTATTTGTAGTTCATTATTTTAGCAAACAAGTGAGTCATATAATATAATGCATGTAAATGTAGTAAATATCAGTCTCGATATTCTTTATGTTAGTTTTTATTAACTATCAAGCCTATCATCACAATATTATAAGTCGTAATGGTGTCTGTAGATTTAGTGGAGTTGCGTTGAGTTTTGTTAAGGTAAGTATCATCTAGGATAGTTGTTTTGGTGTTTCTCACAGTGTAGGCCGCGATCAGCACAGTCAGAATCTGAAATATAAGGATTGTGAAGTAAATCGCTTCTGTAAGTTTATGAACGTTATGCTCCTCGTCCTTCTTTATCCGCGGGTTAAAAAATGAGGTTGAAATCTTAATCTATGTAGTGAGAAGGATGAGTGGTTGTCTTTATTGTCAATATAATTGCGGACATACGTAAGTCAGTTGTATGAGGTAATTGCGTTTAGTAGTTTTTTTTTACACAATGAACTATAGTCTCTATCTCCGAGAGAAAAAACTTCTCGATATATTGAGATCGATCATAAACTACTTTTCAAGTTTGAGGGACAATTGAAAACAGTTTTAACAACACATATTGATGGATATGAAATACGACCGTAGTTCTACGCGTTGAATTATATTACCGTCTACTACCTCCCACGAAGTGAAAAACTTGGATAAAAACCTATCAGTACTGATTAATTGTAATTTTATAATATTACTCTTCTCTTCTATAGTTATCTAGTGATATAAAAGAATTGAAATAGTATACGCCAGAAGTGCGTAATATCGCTCTATGAAATAGTGATGGTCAGGTGGTAGACATGATAGAGGAGATCAATACATCTTCATTTCTGGAATCCAATTGAACACGGCGCAGAATAATCGTAGTCATTTAAAGAGTAAGACTGATCTTCTCTGCCATTCCATTGTATGAGGGAAAGGTACTTATACCGTAATGAATTACTTACTAGTAATGAAAGCCAGTCTTTTCTAGATGTTCCTGATTCTTATAATGTTTGTAGTATGAAAGAAGAAATTCGTAGTAGGGAAAGTGATTGCTTTCTATTGATAAAATTTCCAGAGTTCATAGTGAGGAATGAGATGTAATTCTTGTGGGAGGTTTGATGAGGAAAGTCAATCACCGCTCTTCTTCTCTGATAGTTTATTATAGGTGTCGCGGCCTGTCTATATCGACTCCAGCGTCCACCATCTCGTCTCTCATTCCACGCGTACTAAGATGGGAAAACGTCCACTCCTCTCTCAGATCTGACTCACACGTTCGTCCTCTCGAGTGCTCCCCTTATCATCGTTATAATAATTGAGAATAATATAGATTATATTCTCTTCAGTTGGATAAATGAAGTTTTTGTGGATAGATATATATAAACATATATACTGATAGAGGATCTAAAAATCCCGACATTCCCCAGTATTGATACAGATACCAAACATTCGTGATATTATTTCACTGTTATTGTTGACTTGTTGTACACTATTATACGTAGGGTATATAATACAGATAATTAGTAATCTTTTGTGACTTGTTTTATCTTTTTTCTCTCTGTCTGTCTCTATTAGTCAATATAAGACTTTATATAGTCATAGCTGCTACTGCTCTCTTGTCCGATATCAGTCATACAGTTGGTTGCGCTGCGCAGGTAGTCACGTACGTTTTCGGTATATGATCATTAGTTCAATGTTCTGTGTAACAATCTTGTTTGAATATAGAAATGTGATTTTAAAAAATTATTTTAAAATATTTCTTCGAATCTGTTCTTAATCATCGTCCGTTCTACCAGCATTTATAGAGTAATCATATGTATGTTCCATCAACTACTTATCCTCTAGCGAAATATCATAGATATATATAAGAAAAAAAATGAGAAAAAAAAAAAAAGAGATAAATTAACAGAAAAGATGAATCCAATTGCAAAACAAAAAAACATAAATATATAACTCGAAATATGACGAGATATTCGTAAAATCATTTAAAAGCAGACAATTGCCATTTATAACTTTAACAATAATATAAAATACATTATAAAAAATTCCCTTTTTAATTCTAAGTCATTATCACTCACTTTCTCATATTATTCCTACCTGATTAATTTGATAATGTGAGAACTGAAGGCTCTTGAAAATAATGAAGCTGTTTAACTTATATATATATCTAATATATATATAATCAGAAACTCACAGTAAGTTACTACATTATACGTTGAGCTCTATAGATGGAATAGTAAATATATTAATAAGATCCACCATAGTATTTAACCCTCTTTATAATGGTTCCGTTATTCAATATCGAGATCTTAGTTCCTTTTAGCTTGGTCTCTTGTACTATATATATTAATCCGATAAATTATATCATTTTAGTACGTGGATTACTAAATATAATATATCCCGTATATATTATTATATATATACCAATAAATAAATACTAGTTTTTGCAAGATGCGTCTTAAATATTATTATTATTGGCTATCAAAAAATATTCATTTCTTTATTTATATATACTCTTTCTCATTAGCCTATCTTGTACGTATAACCAATATCTATCTGGGTTATTTATTTAGGGAATCTACTCAGGTAAGGAAGGGGGGTAATTAGTGAATATATAATAAAATAAACTAGTAAAATATTACTATATATACTCATAAATAAAAACTAGTAAATTTGCATTATAATCATTAATTGATTGATATATATATTTTATAGGTTCATGAATATTATTAAATAGGTATTGATCCAACTACTCAATATTATATATATATTATTATATATATATTATTGGATTAAGTATATAAGAATGATAGGTAACTAATATATATAGCAATACGAATAATATTAATTGTCTAGTATTGTTCAATAAGCCTATATTTAGAAAAATAATGCCTACCCATCGATATTATTTTTAAAATTTTTATAATGATTGTAAAATTTATATGAAATTATTTACTAAATATATATTTAATCAAATAAAATTATCTTAACAGATGCAGATTGTGTAATTTCTTTTAGATTACTCTATAACTAAAACGGATAAAATAATGCTGTTGAAGTCTATTGATTATTTCTCATGCATATAAAGTAAGATATGATGATGTGATCAACTAAACCATTATCACGCTGTGAATAACGACCCTCGTGAGAGAGCCCAGACGTAATAAGAAACGATGATGCATATTATTTTTATATCTATTATATATGTTACAAATAACCATAAAACGTATAAAAGTTGTGAAGTGTAACCTCTCTCAAGCATATGATTTCTCACATTCAAATCTATTATTTTTTATCTTTAAGAAGTGAGAGTAAACGCTTGTATTATAATTTAATAAGTAGAAACAAATGCATAGATTGAAAGAGGAAATAAAAATAAATATAAATTTGAAATAAATAAAGGTCCGTCAAAAGGAAGTCTGCAATTGTAAATATTAGTTTTTAGAGATATAACAATATAGATTTTACTCTATATAATAAATCAATAATACATACACATAATTATGATCCAGTAAAGAATTTCACGTTGGCTTGTGGTCCCCTTTTAGTGTCCCATACTTGGATACTGCATAGTTTCAATTCGTTCGAGAACTCTTACGAACCTCTCACTATTTCGGAACTCTACCCTTGGTCGTTGTAACAATTCAAGATCCAATATTTTGGAAATCAAAAAAATACTTAAAATAATCCAGGGTGGGGAGTTTAGATTTAGTGGGGGGGGATGTAAGGGCACTGTCCCTCTTTTCTTTTTGTTTTTGTTTAAGTATTTTGATGTTGATTTGAGCTTTTACACGAATCCATAGAAATAGGTTCAGGTGGATTCTAAGATATAGAATTTCAAAGTCTTTTAAACCATCTGTTCATTTTTCTACGAAAATCTGCTAGTATATTAACTGGAAAAAATATTTAATGCCTCATAGTACATTGTCATACATTTAATTACTAATATATTATATCTATATTCCAGCCTTAGATTCTTAGTATGTTAGTTCTTGGAATTTATAATATTTGAAAACTTTGTTTAAATAATATAGCTGTGTCTCAAATTTATTTGTTAATATTATATTGGACACCATTGACCCATTGACACTCTGATGGAGTTTTTATGTTGATAATGGATTTCATACCAAGGTATATTCATACCAAGACTTAACCAACAGGTTAGTAATAATATAGAAAATAAACTAATTAAATTTAAGTTCATAATAAATGCATGGATGGTTAAATGCTTTATATTATATAAATGCTTAAACGCTTTTAAGATACTTAAAGATTATATCCAAATAAATTTCCCAATATTCCAGTTGCTCCCGCGCTGTATCTTCGATCCCAGTCAATCCTGCAGTTCCCTTCTTATAAATAGAACCCCTCCCAGTACGGCTTACCAGACCAGGGTAAGTTCTACTTAAAAAGTTAAAATTAAAGATTAATTTATAATTCAATGAATAAAATAATTAATTAAAATAATGAAAGTGAAAACTGGTGAACTCATAACTCATGTGTTTATGTTTTCCCCAGGGTTCTATTTTCTAGTTTTAATGTGGACCTTGACGAAGTTTTCTAATCGTGGACTTAACCTGCAACCATAGTTTTTACTCCCCCATTTTTGTTGGATCCTTTTGTGTAACTAGGAACTTCCAACCACCTATTATTGACCCTTTTCTGCCTTGGTTATCACCTTTGGTGGACTTTGCTGAAATCTGCGTGTCGTTTTAATTAACCGTCAATGACAAGTGTTTCTTGGTTCATAAAATAAACTTGATTGAAAAAACCAATAAGTTAAGTAAACACCGTATAATATATACTTAAGAAACAGTGCTCTTATTTTAGAGACAAAAAGACGTTATTATACTTCCGATTAATAAATTTAAAGAATCATTGTTGTTGTTGTTATTGTAATAATTAAGAATATATTTTCCCATTCATTTAATCCCTTGTTCTCGAACTGTTTAATTCATTGTTAAATTTCGTAACAAAATTACTAACCACCTGGGTTTCATATTAAACTAGGGTGTAGTTCGATGTATATTTGAATAACTGTATTGTATGAAGATTTATGACTATAGTGTAAATGTAAAGTGTCCAAAAGTTCTGTAGATATTAATCAATTAAAAATTAAAAACTAACTAGGGTGTTATTAACCCCCTTCTAAGTCAACTTAATAGTTATGTATGTAAAGGCGAAAGTAATGTTTGGATGAGCCGCTCACCTTCGAAAAGTCTACATAGGGTGACGTGATGAATGAGAGGCTAGGTCCCATGGACATCTACCCCCGTAAGCGAAGCCTTAACGGGTAAAGAAGAGGGTTGTCGGAAGTACCGTCTGCTGCTCTTCTCTTAGTATATGGTTCAGGTAATACCTATTTATTTGTTACCTGACCTGACCTTACCTGACCTAGAAATTCATTCCTTAATTTAATATTTAAATTATAAAAATATATGGAAAAAAATTTCCTTTTGTAGATTAGGTTCTAGTATTAATAACCTTAATACAGTATATATATTATATATATATATTATATATATATATAATTATATAATATAATATATATATTATATATATAATATTATATATATATATATATATATATATATATATATATATATATATATATATATATATATATATATATAATATATATAAATATATATTATATTTTTTATATATATTTTTATATATATATAATATATATAGTAGTATTAATATATATATATAATACTATATATATATATAATATATATATAATGTATAATATATATATGTATATAATATATATATATATATATATATATATATATATATATATATATATATAATTAGATTATATATATATATATATATATATCTAAGGGTAGTAACATTCCATAGTCTAAGGGTCATCCGTATTTCTAGACCATTCTACAAATATTGGTGATCCTGGAATTACTCTCCCTTACATAGCCTCATTAAATGGCGCCCGAACAGGGACCTTGTGTTCTTGTCCGTCGCGTTGCATTTTTTGAGTAGATTTGTGACTTGGTTCACACTTTCGTCTCTTGGATTTTCTGTAATCCGCTGGTTTTCTGTATGAATGTAAAATTTCCAACAGTTCGAGAAAATATCTAAATATTGTCCTTTGTTTTCCCTTCAATATTTAATTAAAAATCTTGGCTGATACTCATAATAGAGACACTGCAGATCCAAAAGGACATATCAAACCTTGAACAATTAAAGAAATAAATTAATCAAAAAATGCAAAAACACGAAGCACATATGTTTGCTTCCCCAGTCGTTGATCATACCCATAATAGCTATTCGCCTGAGAGACACAGGGGAATAAAGCTATTACAACGACATGATATCAATGTCCAAAGTCCAGTAAAGAGATTATTTAATCCCTCTAAAGCTCCTAGTTTTTCAAGAATCCCTAGACATAATAATGTTCCTTTGTATTCTAATCATAATCCTCAGTGTACTGATTCATCTGCCCAGAAAGTGCAGTATCAATTAAACTTGATAAAAGAAATAACATATCTTTTAAATCAGTTAGCTGTAAGCTTAAAGGATACACAAATCAGTCATGCTGAATATCCTAACTATCATAATTTGAACAGTAGGAATAAATCTATATCCGCAGACATTTTCAACTTAGTTCGTCTCCCTAGTCCGGAGAGAGTAAATATAACTATATAAGAAATTAGTAATGGAACAACACTGGTCCAGATCGTTGAATAATTCAACCTTTGGTTATGACAGGTCTTATTGTACAAATGTCCCACGAAGTATGAACGTTGATGGTTATGACACAGTGTGTGATTATTGCAAAAAGGTGGGCCATAGTATAAATGAATGCTACAAATACCTCGGTATTTGTAGTTATTGCAAACAAAGTGGTCATAAAATAGCTGAATGTAGAATACGTCCGATTTCTTTGTTTTTCCCTCACAATAGTCGTAGTTCTAGTATTGTTTGCTTGTTTTGTAGGAAAGTACATCCTGGGATGGATTGTTTAAATAAAGCCCCGAAACAAGACGAGATAAATGATACGTATACTTCTAGTAATAGTTCCCGTTCATTGCCTCCTCGTCCTCCTCGTAAAATGGTGAAATCTTGTGAATGGTGTGGTCTATCTCATTTGGAAGGTAAATGTCTGGGTAACGTTGGAAAATCTTATCTACCAGAACCATTGGTCGACCGAAAAACTCCCATGGTAATCCCTACACCAGTGGAGCAACCTAAACAGTTTACACATGTGGAGAAAAATGACTCCGTTGAAATAATTATTCAGTCTACCTCCCCAGAAGTGAAAAACTTGGAAAAACCTATAATAAATGAATTATCAATTCCTCATGTTCTTAGTGTAAAAGAATTGAATAGTAGTACGGAAAGTCTGTGTCTATTAAATGTCATTAATCATAGTGTACAAAGTACAAATGAATCTAATTATAATCATGAAAGCCATTGTGTTTTAAACGCTTCTGATTCCATTGTAAAAGATATAAATGAATTACTTACTAGTAATGAAAGCCAGTCTTTT
>JABUQX010072482.1:0-25538 GCA_015478945.1 Trachelipus rathkii
TAACTTTATTTTCGACTAAGAATATTTTTGAACTTGAAAAATTTATCTGTTCAAATGTGTGGGTCACTGATCTACAATTATTACATATAAATATATAGATATTGATTTTCACTAACTATATTATATAATATATATAATATATATATATATATATATATATATATATTATAACCAATTAAATATATACTATATATATATATTAATACTATTATTATATATATATATATATATATATATATACCGTCCCAATGAGGCAAAGGGTCATTTGTTGTGTTTTATAGGGCAAAAGGTTAATTGCAAATGTCTTTAAAAGTCAGAAACAAAATTAATGATAAATAAACCTAATTCCATAAACAATACTATGGTAAAGTAAAAAATAGAAACTTTCCTTACAAATATACCTTATTTTGAATTTTTACAAAACCATTTTGCAAAAATAAATTTGGGGCAAAAAGGGTTTCAATATCTGGGAAAGGTCACATTTTGATTTTAAAATATATAAAAATCCAAATTCCATTTTTGTACTTCATAAGAACAATTAAATGAGAAATAAACCTTAAACTTCATAAACAATACTATGGTAAATACAAATTAAAACTTTCACTTTACAAATATAACTTAATTTGAACTTTTGCAAAAAGGTTGAAAATTTTTTTTGGGGGGCAAATGGGGTTCACATACAATGGGGGGGAAAATTGGTTTAGAACTGGTATAAAAAACTTATAACAGGAAATACATTAGGAGAACACATTAACCCTTTTAAAAGTCTTGTTTTAAATAAAATTTGTCCCTTTAAGTAATTCCATGTTGTAGTGTTTTGGACCATCTGTAACAGAAATGAATAAAGACTGTAAGATTTTTTTTGTTTCACATCTTTATTATTTTAAAATCAAAAGCAATTGACATAAACTATTATAAATTACAAAAAAATAACATTTCTAATACTGTGACACATTGTTCACCCTACTGTTCTAGAGGAAGGTTTAGTATAAAAAAATGAGTTTTGAAAAGAATGTGCTAATCTAAATATTAAAATCATTATGATAAATAATAACCTATTAGTTATAATATTTTGCAGTTTTAAAGAGCCACCAGAAAAAATATTCGGAAAATTTAAAATTAGAATCTTAGAAAAAAATTTGAATTTCCTAAAAAATGTATCTGAATTGTAAAAAATCTTTACCAATTTTCAGTGTCACATTTTACGTAAAAATCTTAATTTTATTCAACTTAAATATATGCAAATTATGGTAATATTTTTAGAAATATTGCTATTTTTAATATTATATTACCATTTTTATATCTATTCAAAAAAAAATTTCCAAGGTGGACCAAATATTAAATTTCTATGAACCCTTTTGCCTCATATTACGGCATATATATATATTTATATATATTATATATATATATATACTATATATATATTATATATATATATATATATTATATATTATATATATGATATATATATATATATATATATATATATATATATATATATAATCATAAAAAATAAACAAAATATACAATATAATTTAATAATTTTGAAAAGTAAAATCCAAACCCACCCCACCCCCCCCCCCCCTTCTGTAATATTTTTCATTATATACGTACAGAATACTCTGACATAATTGTTCCAAAGTGTTCTTATCTCTTCAATGGTATTATCTATTTTAATTGATTTTTGAGGCCCAGGGAGGTTGGAATTGGGCCATAAAATACATTTCCTGCTGGGACAATCCCAAATTTTGTAGAATTTTTTGCCACATAAAGGCCTGCACCTCTAAAGTCCAAGAATTTAAATTCAACTTTATTCACATCCATTTCTTCATCATGGGGAAAATACATTTTTTAATCGACTGATGTAATATTTAAAAGGCTCATCGAAGTGTACTGCAAAGAACTTGTCACTAACCTCATTCCTCCACTTGTCACTGTTTAGTAAATTCTTTACTTTTGAAAGACTTTTGTTCAATTCTATATTTTCTTCATCAACATCATAGTCATCTTCACCACTGCTGCTGCTGCTGCTTGAGTAAACTAATTTTCTTTTCCTGGTCCTAGTCTTCTGAGATTGTTTTGCAGTTGTCTTTGATGATGTTGGTGCTGGGGTCTTCCCTTCATGTATTGCTTTTTGTATACTTTCTTGACTGGTCACATGCATGGCATGCATTGACACTCTTGGTGTTTTTCCCTTCTTGGCTGCTGTTGACCTTTCCTGACTAAATTTCTGCTGCTACGATACTAAGATGAGTGGTGTGTTTTCTGATTGTCTGTTGTTTTTGGAGATGGTTTTGGTGTTGTTCTTGAAGAATGGTTGTTGGCAGATTCCATAATGCCACCCATCCCTATACAGTGCTCCATCTTTGTTCTTTGGTGTGGGAAATTGAGCAGAGTCAGGGAAATCTACTGGGTCATTGTCAAAATATTCACAAACTGGTGGCTCATCAGATTCCTCTATGTCTTCCATTTCATCTGGTCTTCCCATTTCTATCCACCTATTGTACTTCTTTAGCAGCTTTTTATCAAAGATGTCAGTGGTGTATTTTTCTCTACAAAATAGATATATCCCCACACATTTAAAGCCACTTTTTACATTGCTTTCGGATAACCCTTTATGCCAGATTTTACTTACGGTAGGTTATTCACGAACTGCTTTTTGCTCATCTTTCTTAGTGGAATGCCAGTAGACATAATCCAATTATTCATTTCATGCTGCCAATATACTTTCAATGGCCCGAAAACTGATACATCTAGGGGTTGGAGCTTTGAGGTTGTATGGGATGGCAATTTTATTATGGAAATTTGCTCATCTCTTGCCATTAACATTGTGTTGGTACTGAGGTGGGAAATGTGCCCTTCCAAAATAATAATAAGTGGTCTGGTTGATTTTGTTTCCTTAATAAATAATTTGAACCATGACTCGAAGACTGTTGCCGTCATCCAACCACTCTTACTGAGGCCATACCAGATGTTAGGCAACACTATTCCTTCATCACCTGTCCAAAGGATTGGGATTTCTGTTAGATCTTTGGCCTCAGATGCATAAACAATTAGTGGATCTAATGCTTTTCCAGCCGCATTGCATGCAGCCAAAACTGTGATATTATCACGGCCTGTACCAGCCACCAATTTAACTACTTTTTGTCTTTGAAGAGATATGGTCTGTGTATTTGTAGGGTCTAGAGGAAACCCTGACTCATCAACATTCCAAATATGTTCAGGTCGGTTGAATAGGTCCAGTCTTTTTAGTTCTTTTTCCAAAGTATCTTAAAATTGTATATTAGGATTGCGATTTTTGATATTTTGGAAATCTTCCCATGGCATCCCTTGTCCTTTTTTTTGTTCAATCATTTCCTTTTAAACTTCCTCATCCATTGTTGAAGGCCGGTCCATATCTTTTGCTCATTGGATTGGTCTACGTTTTGCGAAGGGGTGTTAGGGGTTGTTAATTTGGGTTTTGAAATATCGTAGTTTACTGCAAAAACTGCCCACAAAAGCTGCGCACCTAGCCTATCTGTGGGTGCACATCCCGCAATTAGCAACATGTTCTGGAAAAGAAAATTTATCTCGGAAGATTAAAATGAATTTTTTGACCTATAATATTAATATATATATATTATATATATATATACTATATATTATATATATATATATATATATATAATAATAATATATTATATATATAATTATATATATACTATTAAAATATATATATACCGTAAAATGGGGGGGGAAATGGGTATCATGGTCACTATATAAGTATAGTTATATTTTTTTAAATTAAAACATGTTAAATAATGAAAGGTTTTTTTAGTAGCAAATAGATTATATTTTAACCATATATATAAAAATTTTAGTAAATAACTTAAACCTACTAGTCAAAAAAATTCCCAAAGTTGGAAAAATATATTTTTTTTTTGATTGCAAAAATTCTAAGACCTCGTGAATCTCGTAGAATTAAAGATAACAGAATTTGACCTTAGATCCATATTGGACAGTCTTATCTTAACACATTCCGTGCAACAAATTCTAAAATAGTTAAGCTTATTTTTAAAGTTAAGTTTTTCAATTTCGGGGTTTAGAAATTGAGTTCAGGCGGTCGGGCAAAGCCGTCGTTATAAACTATGTAGAAAATGTCCATTTATTTTTATTTTTCAAATAATTTGTTCTAATTTTTATTGTATGGAGACTATAAGACATCTTGTATTTAATGTTCATATACTGCTCTTTCTTCCTATCTATGTAAGGATAAAAAAAAAAGTATTCTGGGAAATAACTCGTAACACTCAAAATAAAACAAAAGTCTATTTTGTTTAAAGTGCAAATTGTATTATATTTATTAAAATTATTAAAATTGATGTCATAATTTAAATTATAATATATGTGAAAATTATAGTTTTAATTACAAGTTTTGTGTAATAGGCACTACTCCGTAACTATAAAGGCCAATTTGTTAAAAAGTTGAAATATTATTATTATTATTAGAACATTATTAAAATTATTGTCATAATTCATTTTTTTCAATGCTTATTTAGCATAAAAAATTTAAAAAAAATTTTCAAAATTTTGAAAAACATTTTTGATAAATGTTAAATAAATATTAACAAATAACTGTGTTTTTCAATCCAAAATAATTCTATAAATATATATTAGCTACATTTAACATTTAAATTATAATATAAATTTAGTTTGACAAGCACCAAATTGAAAAAATATTTTTTAACTGACCGGCTATTCTCCCGACGCCTGACGTGTTTTCTCCAATTCCATTTTTGAAAATGGAATTTTTCAAAGATTTAAAAATAATTTCATTTTTATTTTTTTTATTTTTATTCTTAAAACATAAAGGAAATCTAAATCTCAAAAATTCAAACTATTTAGTTTAGATGTAACTTAAATTCGATTTTTCATTTTATTAATTAAAAAAAAAACGGCGATTTTTGACCGATTTCCCCCCATTTTATGGTGTTATATATACATAGATTATATTATATATATATATATATATTATATATACTATATTATATATATATATATATATAATATATTATATATATAATATGATATATATATATTAATATTATATATTATAATTTATCGATAATATGTAAAGTGTAATTTTATTTTTATGTTTTTTATATGTTTTGAGAAATATCAGGTATACTGAAAGTTGGAAAAATCAGGGTAATCCTGAAAGTTTGATAAAACATCATCATTATGGTATTTTTATGTTTTATTTAATGTAGACTTATTCATATTTAAAAACCAAACAAATATCACTTATTTGTATTTTTTTTTATTTTTAGTACTTTTGATATATAGATTCTTGAAACATATGTATTTTAGTTACCATTAGAGTTCTTAAGTTATTTATTTAATCCACATCATTGATGATTTTCACTTTGGACAAACATTATTTATAAATAGTGATAAAGTGAAGTATACCTTAAAATTATCAAACCAGGCTTTGCCAGTTTTAGAAAGCCTTGCCATGAGTAAGTAACTATAAGCCTCTTTGTTTATTGGTCAGTTATTAGGTGAAGAACAGATTAATAGACTGTGTTGTATTGCTATTGTAAGTATAAAAATAATCATAATAATTTAATAAATGCAATAATACCAATTACCTGTTCCAGTATCCAATCCAACAATTCAATCATAATTGGGATCTTAAGTGGACATTCCTCAGAAAACCTTCATAAATTCACATCTGAAAAGAAAGAAAAATAAAAGAAGCCCCTACCAAATTACACTTGTTAATGGTCGGGGTAAGTTATTAAGATGTTTTGGACAAAAAAATATTTTAATTGAACTGCACAAATTATGTAAAATGTTGATATAATTTAATTGCTATGTATGGATAAGGAAAGGAAGAGGAGATACTTACTGAGTCTTTTCTCTTCAGGTTTCTTTTCATGGATGAATTTCTTTTCTTGGCTATTATTTTGAAAAATTATTTTCTTGGATGAATTTCTTAGCTGACTTATCTTCTTTTGATCGAAGTGGAATTACAATATTTGTGGATCAATTCATCGTTAGAATTTATGTTTAAGTGGATGGATTATTGTTAAATACTATTTAGAAAAACTAAAAGTTTGAAGAAAACTTTATTCTGTAATAATAGCAGTAGTATTTTATAAATAGAAGTGATATTGTAGAAAAAGACTACTATAAATAGAAGTGATATTAAAGAAAAAGACCAATAGAAAAGAAGCTGGATAAACTATATATTACTTTAGAAAAAGTGTAAAAACAAAACGAAATCATAAACTTTATTTGTATTTGTAAATCACATGGTGTTGGAAAATTGATGTTACTTTAAATCTTTGTATTTACTTATATATTCTGATTTTTTTTGTAATTACAACCATAAGGTTACATATATTTGGTATAACTTTAATTGATATAATTTATATAATTCTAATTATCTTATTATACTATTTACAACCATAAGGTTAAAAAATTCATTGATATATTTACATTGTGTATTATTTACATTATATACAACCATAAGGTTAAAATTCTTTGCTTTGTTTGGTTTGTGGTATTTACAATAATTACAGCCGTATTGCTAACTAATTGATATTATTGTCATTATAGTTTACTTTATTATATCACTGGTATATATATATATATATATATATATATATATATATATATATATATATATATATATATATATTATATATTATATATATATATATAATATATATATTAATATATATATATATATAATAATAGATTACTTTGTAGAGATTATATTATATATATACTATATTATATATATATATATATTATAGAACAATATAATTGATGTTATCTTATTTTTGTATTTACAAAATTTTGGTAATGTTTCATTTATATTAAGATTTACTGTACTATAATTGACCTTGTTAATTACAGCCGTTGGCTAACTACTGGATATTATTTATTGATACAGCATTTGCTATAAAGCTGTTATTATTCTTTTTGTCATATAATAGATATTATTAAGCAACATTATGGTCCTCAAGAAATGACTATTCTGTATAATAGTACCTTACCAGTACGAAGTTATAAACTCAAATAAATAAACATTGCCATATTTCTATTAATCTATACTATTATATTTAGGGATGGGCCGGATATCCGGCAAACTGATCCGGTATCTGCCTATCCGGCCCAACGGATTTTCTGGAACTATTTGCCTGAAACCGGCGGATATTTCATTGTTAATACGCGTATACCGAAAATTACTCCTAGTAGGATTCTTCCTCCGTTTTGAAATTACTATATTATATATATATATATATATATATAATATTATAATATATATATATAATATAATAATATATATATAATAGCGTCCGATATCTTATTAGTCGTTAGACTATTGTTAATGTTATAATATACTATATATATATCATATATATATATATATATATATATATATTATATATATATATATATATATATTATAATACATATTATATATAATATTATATATATATATATATATATACTTGTTCTAAATGTATTGATGTTGTGGTACCAATGTTATATTATTATATTCACATTTATTTTTGACTGTACAAGACAATTTATCTGAAATTTGGTCGTGACACTTTGGTAGGGATGGTAAAAAAATCGGTATATCGATGATTTATAGATAATATATTATTAAAATATTAAAACTTATATGGTAAAAAACTAGATATCATTTTTGGATATACAGTACTAAGACAACAATGTTATGAATTTTTACCACCATAATTTTCTCACGTTTAAGTATTGTAATTACTAAATAGTAATTACTACTGCTTATTTTAACGTGTATTTATATAATAATTATTTACAGCTATATTATACGAACATTCTCAGAATTTATAATAAAAAAAAAACACATTTATTTCACCAATGTTTACCCGGCCCATTCACTGACTAAAACTAAAAATCAGAGCAAATGTCAGCGCACAAAACTTGATAAAATGCAATCGTTGAAAATAAATATACTGTCTGCTATTAAGAAAAAGTGTTGCTAAGTAATAAAAATGTCAATATCGATTATAACTTACTATAGGACAATCGAGAACTAAATATTTTCGATACTGAGAATCGGTCGATTAATATAACACTCAATATCATTTATAATATGATAAATTTACCAATCAGAAAATAAAAGAAACCTCTTTAAAACATGATCCTTTGAAAAAAAAAAAAAAAAAAAAAAAAAAAAATTTTTCGGTGTTTAATATCAAACCAAAGATGGCACAACACGTTGTAAAGCATTTGGGCTATAAAATTGGCATGTCCATTGAACTACAATTTCCTCTAACATGACGGAAGTGATATTTTCTTGCTGCGAACTGGTATTCACAACCATTTTTCAAATTATCGCAATTGCAATTCCACAATTTATCTCACTATTTTATTTCCTCTTCATTTCCTCCATTACAATGTGCGCTGATTTCAACAATGTATTCAGTTATTTACGTAGCCTATCATAGTTTTTTTTAACATACATGGAAATCTAATCTGGAGGTTGACCTATATTGTGGAATTTGCGGACGTTAAATTGCAGGAACGGTCACCTCTGAAGATATATATAATATATCATACTATAATAACACACACACTATACACCTCCATGTATCGCGTCATGTACTTCTAATCGGAATATAGTAATATATATCATATATATATATATATATAATATATATATATTAGGTCAGCCTCCAGATCTAGAGTCCAAATGTATGTAAATAAAAACCTACGGTAGCTAAAAAAACTGAATACATTTTTGAAATCAGCGCACATTGTAATGGAGGAAAATGAAGAAGAATAAAATAAGTGAGATAAAAAAAAAAGTAATAATAATAATAAATGAAGAAATAAAATAAGTGAGATAAAAAAAAGTAATGTATAATAACAAAATTTCTTCTCGTGCCCAAATTTTGCGTTCCAAAGTATGGTCCCCCAATTTTTCTTTCAATGTTAAGGCAAACACACACACACACACACACAACACACCACACACACAACAACCTACACACACAACACACACACACACAACACACCACACACACCACACACACACACACACACACACACACACCACACCACACAACACACCACCACCACACACACACACACAAACACACAACCCCACACACACACACACACAACACACAACACACAACACACACACACACACACACACCACACACACACCACACACACACACCCACACACACCACACACACACACACACACACACACACACACACACACACCACACAACACACACACACACACACACCACACACACACACACCACACACCACACACACACACACACACACAACCACCACACACACACACCACACACACAACACACACACACACACACACCCACACACACACACACAACACACAACACACCACCATCACACACACACAACCACCCACACACACACACCACCCACACACACACACACACACCACACACAACACAACACACACACACACACACACACACACACACACACACACCACACACACACACACACAACACACACACAACCAACACACACACACAACACCACACAACAACACACACAACACACACACACCACAAACACACACACACACAAACACACACACCACCACACCACACACACACACACACACACAACACAACACACACACACAACACACACAACACAACACACACACACACACACACACACACACACACACACACACACACACACACACACCACACACACACACACCACAGCAGCACCACACCACACACACACCACACACACACAGCAACACACACACACACACACCACACACACACAATGATAGATAGATGTTCTAGAGAAATTTAAAATTTTTTTTGATGACCTGACCTGACCTAACCTAAACTTTATATGCAATTTATTTTGTAATTTTTATTATAAATTGGAATTTTTTATTATCTAATTAAGTTTGATGCCATTGGACGGAGTTTCCCCTAAAGTATTGAATTTATGGGGTATCATGTTTAAATTAAGTTTTGAACGTACGATTATATATTTTTTGGAGTTATTTATTGAAATTAATAATTATAATTTTTTTTTTTGTTTCTTGCATTACAATGTACGCTGAATTCAAAAATATATTAATCCTTAAGTAGATATAGTGTTTTTTGTTTAGATACAGGGGCAACCTAATCTGAGGAGGCCATATATATATATATTATATATATATATATATATTAATAAATATTTATTTATAGTTTCATATCCATTCCATTTATAGATATTATAGTGTTATATACCGTAAAACGGGGATACTTTGAACACTGTCAAACTTGGAACACTTTTGACCAATGTTTACATTTTTTGATAATTCCCAAACTATTTGGAGTAGAAAGTCGGTTTGTAGGCTATTTTGCTAGTGAATTGATGCTCTTTAGAACGGTATATGAGTAAAACACAACCTTTAATATCTGTTTTTAAACATGCGAATGTGTATTTTTTCATTTTTTCTACCTAATTTTTTGCCTTTATGTAATGTTACCCCATATTTCCGGTCAGGAATATCTGACCCCCCCCCCAAATTTTGCATGTATGATAAGGGTCATATAAGTATTTTTTTTGACATATTGAATAAAAAATTTTTTACGGATTTTAAGTTATTAATTTTTTTTAACGTGGGGCTACTTGAATGGCACGTCCAGTTGCCCCCCCACTGTTTAAAATGCATTTTTCTTACTAAATTATTTTGCTTTTTTTCAGAATATTTAAATAGATTTTAAAGAAAGAACATTTAATTACTGTTAAAAAAAAATTTAAAAATTAATTTAAAAATAATACTTAACTGAAATCCCAATAATAAGTACCATATTTATCAAAATTTCAAGATGGTCATATATTAGACAAAAAGAAACAAGAACTTATGCTGATTATATTAATCGGCAGTTGGTGCAGGCTCTTGAAGCTACTGTATAAGGAATGGAAGCATGTCTTTACGATTGGGAGCAAAAAAAATAGGCCTATTCAATTACGACGAAACTAACTTGGCTGATAACCCTGGACTGAAGAAATACCTTTACCTAAGGGGGATCAAATACCCAGATTGTGTTGCAAATCATGTTGCAAATTACACCAAGTCGTGTGTAACTGTAATTTTGTGTGTGTCGCCTGATGGCACCCTTCTGCCTCCATTTGTTGTATATAAAAACCCTCCAGGAGGAAAATGCACCTTTTATACGATGTGGACAGAGGGAGGACCTAAAGGTGCACCTTGCTGCAACCATAGGTGTTGTAAGATGGGAACACAATATGATATAACCAAATTTAAGACTACTGTCAAGGCTTAACTTGAAATGGTCCTCCCTGAGGAACTATAGAATGGACTGTTTCCAAGTAACCCCTGTTGAGTTTTGTCACTGTAATCTACAACAGTTATGACTACCTGTTGAATCATTAATAACGCAGCAGAAGAACACATAAATTGCATAGTAAAATATACGTACAATGTTTCATCACGTATTTTTAATTACGTACTAAGATTTTATATACACGACATGAAAACATTTTATTTAATTGAGCTAAAACCCGTTCCAAATGACCCCGTTTACGGTATATAATATATACTTATATATATATATATATATAATATATATATTATATATATATATATATATATTATATAAATATATAGTATATATATATATATATATATATATAAGGGAGATTATTGCTCATGCCATCGGGTCAATTTGGTAACCAATCATTTTACTAGAGTAATATTTTAAGTTGAGATGTTTTTATACAGTCTGGAACTTTTCAACATTTTGATCCAGTCTGTAGGATTATTCATTATATTGCTTCAATTTATAGAAAAACCTTGTACAATTTATCGATACTATATCCTTTTCTAACTCTTTTAACCGTCTATGGGTGTTACGCAGTAAATACTACTCGCCGCAATCTTAATAAAGACGCATGCTTGGCTCCTTTACTACCTACAGAGGTTAAGATGACATTAGTATAAAAATGGTGCCACATTTTGTATGATCTTTCCCATTACCATGAAAAAATGTTTGGGCTACTGTTTTATCTCTTTTTCTGTTAAATACCCCTTTTCATTATCTTTTTTAAATTTCTTTTCACTCTCTTCCAATCTTTGCGCTTTCCGAAAATTTTCCCCTTTCTAATCTTTCGTCGGAGAGGAAGGGCTCTCTCTTAGAGTTCTGTCGTCTCTCTTCTTCTTTCTTATCATTACTCTCGGAGGCTCTTCGTTGGCCTTCACCACAATAAGGACTCTTAGTGTTTTCTTTCAACCCTGGGGGACCTATATTTTTTCTCCTGGAGAATGTCCTGGGCCACTCGCTTATCGGCAAACGAAACTCTCGGTTTTCTTGCCTTTATACCCTTTTCCATTATCACTGTTACTGCAGTAGGAACGAACATTTGTTCTTCTTCAGGGAGTTAGGTCTCCAATGGAGGGCTTCTGCACTTGGGGTGAGAACCTCTCTTGTGATAAGCTCGACACATCCGCTCTCGACGAATGACCCACAACTTCACATGAAAAACAAACGTCGTGTTCTCTTCAATTCTTGTTCAGGTTCATCCTCTAATGATCCTCGGTCTTTCCGTTGGGTAGCCCGACCTTCCTCTTCTGTTCTTCTTCGACATATATTAGTGGATCTTACCTCCTCTCGTTGCCTTCGAGGAGCATTATCTGGTCTCTCTCTCTTCTCTTCCTATCCTCATATCTTGGTTGTGGAAAAGACTTATTTTTCTTGTAGAGGTTGCTCTATATTCTACCTCTTCTGCTCTCTTCCGTTCTTTCATCGGCTAAAAACACCTTTGCGTGGTGCGGAGTTCCGTTTGTCTTCTGTTGTCAATCTTTAACAAAGCACCTTTTGAAATTTGAGACAGTTTTCCTAACAGTTCAGTTAGACTCATATCTGTATCAAATATCTGCAATATCTTTTCTTTTAATCGTTCACCATCCCTACGATCTGATACATTCTGTATGATCTTACCGGTGACCATTATATTTATCTGTTTAGACGTATACATTGCCTCCTTGTCGAGGTCAAACAACCGACTTTGATATCTTCTAAGCCTGTTCTTTAATTCTAGAACGAAGTCTGCAAAAATCGATTCCTTTTCTCTCCTGTACTCTATGAACTCCAACCATAAATCAAAAACAGTCCGCTGATCTTCTGGTTGTAAGTTCTTAATTGAGACAGAAAGTCTTCTAAGCTTGTAAATTTAAGAAAACTGGGATCTTGTAAAAGATAATGCCTCTCTTCGCTGTCTAAATCAGATGAAATAGTTGATCTGGCAAAAGTGATCTTTTGGTTCTCTGTTAGTGTACCTAAAGCACTGATCTTCTCATTCAATGAAACGATATAATCTTCGTACTGAATGCCGCGCCAAAGTTTAGTCTTTAAACTTTTACCGTACAATTTCAATCCTTCCGGCACCTCAGGTAGGGCAGGTGTGAACATATTGGATGGATAAATGGGTACTCCATTCAATTGAGGCGTATAAGGATGTCCAGTCCACATTCCGGGATAAGAATAAGGTTGGTTAGGCATAGGGGTAGTTCCAGGTGGAATAGCGTTGTAATAAAAAGATGGTGGGATAGTTCCCTGTGGGGGGGCCACCATAATACATGCCCTGCTGGGGTGTTCATAGAAGCGTTATTCCCTTCTGTCCCTCCTAGAGGGGTACTCAATTGCTGTGGAAGCACGTGGTGCCCAGCAGGGGGGAGGACTTGCCCTCTAAATTGATCAGGGTTCAATAGCGGGTCCTCTGATCCTTGTGGAGTGATGTCGGTTCTTTCTGTACCTTCCCATTTACTATCTGTGGAGGGAGTATGAGGGTTCGTACCACTCCAATTCACACGAGTCTTTTTCTTAACAGCAGCTGATGTAGCGGTCGGTTTCAATTGCAAGTCTAAGGTGTCATTCACTGCGGCGGTTTTCTGGTAGTATGGTGTGATATCCTCTCTCCTGGGAGGTCCTTCCTCTCTAATCCCTTGGGGGGGTTGCCTCAGAAGAGCATGATAAGGATTTTGGCCGACTCTCGGATCAGGAACTGGCGCTGGAGGGACCCTTGGGGAGGTAGATCTCCTGGGTAAACGCATTCATGCTTGCCCCCCCTAGGACCTTTCTCATTCTTGTTTGGGCATTTTCCTTCATCTCAAACGCAAGATTTTCGTTTCTCTGTTCTCTCTTCATCTGCATTGCTTGCCATTGGTTTTAGGTTCTGGCTTCTGCATACTTTTCTACCTTAAAGTAATTACCAAATTGTGCAAAATATCTTAACGCGGTCACTTAAACCATGTTCAAACACGTAAAGCAGTCACTATATAAACGATATTAGGCACTGTCATTTTAGCGTACCTAATATATATATATATATCTATATATATATATATATATATATATATAATATATATATATATATATATATATTTTTATATATATATTATTATATATGCAACTATTAAGAGATAAATCACTCCTTAAAATTTGAATAAAATATAAGAAATACTTGCGAAATTTGCGCGAAAATAAAGTTTTATTGCGGCCGTAGTTTATTTGTTATAATCTGACTCTTGACTTAGCGGATTTCAACTATAATATCATAGGATATTAGTGTTGATCAAAATCAGTCAAAAAAATATCTGAAAAAATCAGTTCGCCTATATATATATTATTATATATAATATATTATATTATATTATATAATAATATATATATATTATAATATATTATATATATATTATATACTATCGTAAAAGGGGCAATTCGGTAAAATCAGGGGTACTCAAAATGCTAAGGTTTATGGAGACTTTATTTTTTTTTTTTTTTTTCGAAATTTTTTTTATATGTTAATGTTACTTTTGGGAGTAGAATTAGTATAATTGTATTGGTATATATAATATAAGGTTTAATGTTGAAGGCGATAAGTAACTGGACCGAATCGCCAACATTTTGGGGGGGGGCAATTCGGTCGCTTCAATTTTCACCATCCCTAAGAATCTCGATTAGTGTTTGATTTATATAACTATTAGTCAGTTTCTTTTTAAAACATAAATGGTATTCGACAATATTATTTTAAGAAATTGGGTTCGAAAACGTAATAATGTTCTTTTTATCAACGCAAAATCGTTAAAAAAAAGGCTCGCCAAACGTAGGGAATTTCTTTAATTCTGTAAGGTTTTTATTTCTTTTTTATTCTGTATTTACAGAAATTAAGGAATTCTTTACGTTTGGTGAGATTCTTTTCGATTTGCGATTTGAATCAAAAATGAAACGCAAATGCTGTTTGGACAAAAATAAGCAACTCAAGCGTTTTAGGTCTCTTTTTAAACATATGCTATTAAATATTAATTAAGAAATTGGGTTTGAAAACTAATAAAAATGTTCGAGTTTGCGTTTCGTTTTGTAAACGAAATCAAAAATTCTCCAAACGTAATGAATTTCCTTAATTCTTTTGTATTTTATATTAATGAAAGAATTAAGTTTAAATTCTTTACGTTTGGTGAGCATTTTTTTTTTTTAACGATTTTGCGCTGTTTGACAAAAAGAACTGTAATGAAAAAATTCTTGTAAGGTTGAATTCTTTTTTTATTTTATATTAATCAATTTAGGAAATTCTTACGTTTGGTGAAAATATTTTCTTTTACGATTTTTGCGCTGTTTGACAAAACGAACGCAAAGTCGTGCTGTTGACAAAAACGGATGCAAACTCGAGCGTTTTAGGCATATTTCGTTTCGTAAGAACCAATGAAGAACAAAATGCCTTAAGGGTCTGGCAACATCATAGCAAAGTATCGCCTTTGTATCGCGTGTTACTTTGTGCCTAAATAAGCAAACAGGTTCACTAAATTTGTAACCAAGTTTATTATAAAATTCTAAAAACTTTACCTACCTATCTTGCTGTAATGTGTAAAAATTATTTTTAACAATTTTTTTTTATTTTTTTTATTTTTTTTTTTATTTATATTTCGTTCTCTTTTGTAAAAGAGTTTAAAAATTTAATTTAAATGAAGATTTCAATGTGGATGAATTGCCCCACGCAAAAGTTTTAAAACTGGACGAATTGCCCATGTTAAATTTTTTATAATCAGAACATATTAAACTTGCCTGAATGATCAACGATTGCATTAAGGTTTATGAACTATTTTTATAGTACTATATCTTGGTACAATAAATGTAGTACAAATTATTTTTGAACTGTATGATCTTAGCAATTAGCCTAATTTACCCGATTTTATAGTGCTCAGAAAGAAAAAAAAATAAAAAATTAATGGACTTAAATTAAAAGTTTCATAAAAAATTAGATACATAAGAACCATAAAAGAAATTATTTTAATGTTTAAAGATATATTTTACATCATATAGGCTATTTTGAAGCCACTGGAACGAAATGCCCACGTGGTCCGAATTGCCACTGGACCGAATTCTCCGTTTTACGGTATAATA
Organism: Trachelipus rathkii; assembly: GCA_015478945.1. Classification (NCBI taxonomy): domain Eukaryota; kingdom Metazoa; phylum Arthropoda; class Malacostraca; order Isopoda; family Trachelipodidae; genus Trachelipus; species Trachelipus rathkii. The sequence goes on from JABUQX010072482.1 coordinate 16,487, forward strand.
TATTATTATATATATATATATATTATATATATATATATACGATATATATATATATATACCGTATTTCAAAAACTGTGTTGGTGGACCAAAATTGGACTCGCCCTTCGCGGGGTCCTGCTTGGTTATATATATATATATATATATTATAGTGCATGTTATTTATCTATATATATATTATAATATTATATTATATAAATATATTATATATATTTATATATATATTATATATATATATAATAATATATTATAAATATAAATTTGGTAAATTTTTTACAAAGATCACAATGCTTTCATTTGACATATTTAGTATTCAATGAATTTGGTAAAACACAAATTATTTAATATAGATCAACCAACAAAATATGAAGCATAAAAAAAATTCATTTTTAACGCAAAGAAGAGCGGAGGACTTAAAGATCGGGAGTTATTTATAAGAAAAGGGAGAAGAAATGGTGTGTGGTGTGTGGCCAATGGATAGGTGTGCTGGTAAATGCGTTGCGCGCGCGTGTGTTGTGCTTTCAGATCCTTTGTGGCGGCAGCAAAGAATGCGTGGTCAATGATCAAATCCCCCTCTCTTTTTCTCTTTTTTTTTTTCTCCTCCTCTAACTCTTCTGTTATAGTTGCAAAATTAGAGCATATATATATATATATATATATATATATATATATATATATATACTATATATATATAATATTATTATATATATATATTTTATATTATAATAATATATATATATATATATATTATATATATATATATATATATATATATATATATATAATATATATATATATATATATTATATTAATAATTATATTATATACCCATATATATATATTATTACTTGAAGTGGTTTTACAAGGGTTAATAGAAGAAATGAGGAAAGATTTTAAAGCTGAGAGTTTAGTGGGAATAAGAGAATTTGAATACAATTTTCATTGGATTTCTCATTATCACTATCGACTAATTATTATGTTTTCACAACATGCAGCATTATCACTATCGAAGTTTTTACTAAATTTACATGACTAATTAGCAATCAAATATCATATAAATTTGGACTCTATTTTCTAAATCTTTTCTCTGCTCGCCATGCGGCTTTTGTAAGAAGAAGTCTACTGGGATCTTCTTTTCAGTCTTCTATCTGTTTCTTGTCTCTTTCTTCAGTTTTTGGTGAATGCCACGTTCATCTTTAAATCTATAAATAGTGGGGGGTCTTTATGGTTCTGTTTTATCCAATCCTTCTACCATTTCATAAAGCTCTCTCTATTGCTTCAATCAGATATCCTCCTATCCGACGATTAACCCTAATTCTTCATATTGATAGACCCTTTTCAGCAACAATTAGCTTACGCTAAGAGGGCACCCTTGGATAATAGGATCTGAATTTTTCGAATTTTTGGGGATTGAGAACTGGTTTGTTCAATTAATCAAAACTCAGATCCTCCTCTTTCGCACTTCATAATCTTTTTACCAGTATAACATAAAATTTTATTGACAACGCAACGTGGTTGTTGGAAATTTAGAACCGCAAAAATACGTAACTGAGGATGGTCGAATATTTTAGAACCGCAAAAAAAACGCAACCGCGGTTATGCAAATTCAGATCGCTCATCATATAATAATATATATTTATATATACTATATATATATATATATAATTATATCTAATATATTATACATTTACGTATCTCTAATTAGCCTATATTAAATATATTTAAAAATAATATAACTATAAATTTTTATAACTCCCGAGCGCTGATTGAATAGATTATGGTTATAACAATTGTATTATTATATATATAATTAATATTATTTATATTATAATATTTATAATATATATATTATATAATAGATTATATATATATATATTTACAAGTTGATCACAATTTTCACGGCAGAGCCTATTCGAGGTGGGGGTGTTGAACGCAAATTTCTCCACTAGCGCAAATGACGCAGATGAGCACAAACGTAGGCTTTAAGTGAGAGAGATTAAATTCAGAGGAAATACAGAAGATATGAAGAGAATCCCACAAAACAGAGGTGGCAAGTACAATAGGAAGCAGGCGGACTAGCCTTAGAATTACCAATAATCTACACAAAACTGTGGGCGCTGAACAGCCCTTGTGCTACGAGGGCGTCGTAAAGGTGGTGGTAGGCGAGTGGTTAGTTTCCTCCGAACTGCCGCTGTGGTACCTATAAAAGAGATAGCGCACCAAAAGATAAGAGGGGTCAGTGAACTGAAAGTACAGGACAGAGTTTATAAGCCTTTTTGGCTTTGACTCGACCTATCCCAAAGCCGGGTGAAACAGAGCCCCCTCTATGAGAACAGTACTCCATAAAGGGTCGGATAAGACTGTAATGCTGGAGTAACTGGAGAGAGGAAAAGTCTGCATCTAAACAGAACTCCAGTTTTTTGAGGCCGCCCTAGAACGTTGTGATGTGAGGTTTTCAAGACATTTTTTTTGTTTATGTTAAGGCAAGGATGTTTATATTGTCACAGGAGAGACGAGAGAACATCGAGAGGATTAGGAAAGTTAGAGGTGTTTTAGAAAGGGATGATTTTTAGAAGTTGAGTTTATAAAGTTGAATTTCACAAGGTTGGGACGACCCCACTCGGAAATTTATCCAGATCAGCGAGAAATAGAATCGGAAAGATTAAGACGAGAGGACATTCTAGAAGTAAAAGGGAGCAGAATTGAAATGAGTTGACGAATGAAGGGTCGAGTCATTGCATATTGAGTGGAATGAGTTAAGATTGAGTGTGAGAAATCTTTAGTTAAAAAAGTAGGAAGATAGACCGAACCTGGGAACACCACTATTGGACAGAAAGAAGAAGTCGCTCCATCAACCCCACTGTTTGAGGACTTGAAAGAAAGTTTAGACTAAGTAGCAAAGAGAAGGGAGGAAATCCAAAGGGGGTAGGTTAGAGAGCAGTGACGCGTGCCATAACGGTTCAAATGCTTTGGATTATGTCAAGCGCATCACACGCAGTCTCCGTAAGTTCCTCAGAGCGGTGAAACATAAATTGGTTAAAGTAGGAAAGTAATCGCTAGTAGACTTGTACAGAAAGCAGTACTGGTGATAGAAAGAAGAGAATGGATTCCAGATGGTCTAAGAAATGGAGAGTTTGAGAAGGGTTTCAAAGATCTTAGATAGAATCAAGTGAGAGCTATAGGGCGATGTTAGCAAGGATCTGAAGCGGCTTCCTTTTTTTTCGGAATAGGTTTGGACTGTGCGATGCTTTCCAAAACTGAGGATAGTCTAGTATTGAGACTAGAGAATTAAGTTGAACAGGGGAGGAGTCAGCAATAAGCACATTACCTAAAATCTGGGGGAGCATCCGGGCACCGCTTCTAAACGTTCATAGAATTTCAGTGTCGTGGTTTTGAGGCCACAAACAATCTCTTTAATGGTCGTGGGTCCTGGAAAGAAAAACAAAGAACAAAACAAACAATAAATAAACACAATAAAACTCAGGAAAAAAAATCAAACACAAAACACACAAAATCTATCTTTATTAGTCTTTTAATTTTCTGTTTCGCTTTCAACAAGTTTCCTCACAGTTCTCTAATCTATGCCCAATTCTCCCCTGATACTCCTCCTTAAATCAATCAAGTTTCCTCCTACAATTATCCTCACAGTTCTCCAACAATACTCCTTACTATTCTCCCTCCTCTCTACCAACTATCATAATAATCCTCCTTTTCAATTCTCCACTCTCAAATCTTCTTTAGATTTCCTTTTATCTTTACTTCTATTATCACTCTTTTCAAAACTAGTTCATTAATATTGCATTTCGTTTCTAAATGTCCCTTCCTTAATTATTAGATTGTTTCTGAAGTTTCTGAATGCAGAATAGTAAGAAAAAAAAAAAAAAAACTGCGAAAGAGATAAAAAAAACATCGCATCATGGCAATCAAAACAAATAATAATAATAATAATAATAAAAATAAATTTAAGATTTTATAACAAAATAAATAATAAGTCAATAATATACTTATAATTAATTAAACTGGTGATTTTATTCTCATAAAATTAAATAATTAGAAATAGTTTAAAAAATAAGATTTTATAAGTAAATAAATTTTAAGGATATGAAGCTAAACCATAGCTATTAGTGCTCTCCACAATAATAAGAAAAAATGACTTTTAATAAATAATAATTTAATGAATTAAATATTAAATAAGGTGAAATGAAAAAAATAATAATATAAGAAAATATAACCCCACATGCAAGGTGTCTTACCGGGTAGTTGCCAGTTTTTTATTTCCCTGCGACACCACTTTGAAGATCTTGAAATCAACTGAACCTTTATGACTGCAAATCAGCGAATTCAGACTAAAAAAAGAAAACAATTTTATACCAAATCCAACATTATTAACCAACATCAAATGGATAAATAGGATTTATTTACCCCAACAGAAATGGAAAATGTCCGCTGCTGATGACAATGGCAAAGCTGAATACAAGAAACTCTGAAATTTCAACTGAAAATAAATGCCGCTTCAATCATCATAAAAAATATGAAATATAAATGAAAACATAATAGTTATAAAAATTAAAAAAAGATAATATAATAATAATAATAATAAATAATTTGCTATTATTATTACCTGTGAATCGTCAGAAAAGTGAAACGTCGACTTTCTTTCTTCTTTTGCACTTAAAATAACAATAAGTTCGAATTGAAAAAAAACTATAAAGTCTCTATTGTCTCATTATCTTACTAAAAAAAAGACAACTGATAAATAAACAAAAAAAATAACTAACTTAATTTATAAAATATAAAAAAAACACAAACAAATAAAACTATCACTGCACATCCATGACACTCCTTGTTGGTGGACGTTCTAGAAGCAACCCTAAAAAAAAAGAAAAACGGTAAATTATGAGATACAAAAAAAAAAAGCTAAATTACTACATCAGGAGCCCATGTACCCGATCAAATGTAATCACAGGCAAAGACATAGGACACCTGAGAGGAGAAGGAGGAGAATGCTCAGAATTGTCCAGGGATTTAGAGGAAAATAGGGGGTCGAGGAGATTGCCTTTTCAGTTGGAGATGTAGCAATATAGCAATCAGATTGAATAAGAGGAGGAAAGTCAGATTTACAGAAGTTGTTAGAGATGTTTTTGGCAGATTGAAAGAAAGATTATGTCAGTAGGGAACTAAGGAGGTTAGGCACTTCGTTTGATAAAAGCCGTCTTTGCTATGGAAGAGTATCTGCAACGATTTCTAGAGCTGAATGAAAATTAGCGAGAGTGATAGGAGAACGAGAATTTTTCCACTCCCGATACGCACTGTCTCTAGCCTGAATGGTAAGAGAACAAGCATGAACCATAGATTATGTGGAGAGAAAGATTAGTCGAAAGAAGGAATGAACATGCTCATCCGTAACGATTACAGCTCTCACTTTAGTGGCAGAAACCCAAGCGTCATCAGAGTTAAACAGCCATTCCAATTTATAGTTAAGGGTAGAAGCGAGTGGCAAGGCCCCCAAAGTGCAGCGATCAAGTGCATATAAACGAATAGGGCAGGATGGGCTCTTGGGAGAAGTATTAAATTTAGAGATATAAGATTGTGGTCAGATTTACAATAGGATGCGAAGGTAGTGTATTTATAGAGAGAAGTTCTAGTGGTGAAAAACATAGGTCAAGTGTGTTAAGAATTGGTTGGGAATGTGGTGTGGGTTTTTGATTATTGCTCAGAATCGTTGGAATGCCTGAATGATTCGGCCTCCTATATATATATATATATATATATATATATATATATATATATATACTATATAATATATATATATATATATATTATATATATAGGGTTGTGAAAAAAACGGTTTTTTTTGTTTTTTGCAAAAAAACGGTTTTTTTAAAACTGTTTTTTTTTTGTTTTTTTTAAAAATTACCTCTTTTTATGTATATTAGGATGTTTTTAATTATACAGTATTACCAATACTAGGCCTAAATATTGACTATTAATACGATTTTTATATAACAGTGTAATATATATATTATATTATATATATATATATATATATTATATATATATATATATTATTATATATATATATATTATATATATATATAATATTTTATGATCAAAAAAAGGATGGTAATAACAGGTGGTTTTGGGATGTCAGGAGAAAAGATGAGAATGGTAGGAAGGTGTTGATTTCTGTGAGGGAGAGGTATTTGTGTAAGTAATACTTCTTAAACACAAGAGTATCCATAATATACTAAGAAGTTGTGTAGGTAGAGATGGTATCGAAGTGAAAATCATGATTGATTTTGTGTTGGTGAAGAAGGAGAAATGTTGAAGTATATGTTGGATGTTAAATCAGTGAGGGGTTTAGGAATGAGGAATTATCGGATTATTATGTTTTGTTCTATGTAACATAAGTTAGTGGGACATTGGATGGGCAGGAAGGTGATAAGGCAGGAAGTAGGTAAACTTAAGAGTGAGAAGTTTAGTGAACCAAGGTAATAGATAAGTATGTAGAATGTCGAGTAACTCAGTTGAAATGTTGAACAAGCTGAACTAATATATCTGGAAAAATTGTTCAGCGTGCAAAAAGAAGTTGTGGGTGTGCTAAGTAGGAAGTAAGAATGCTAACAGTGAGTGGTTGGAATAAGAGGTGATGCAAGCGGTTAAGTAAAAAAAAAAAAACGTGGTTTGAATGTCTAAAGCAAATGAGGAAGTTTCAAAAGAAAGATGCTTATAATTATATAAGGAGGAAAAAGAATACTAAAAGATGCATAGTAAGAGGGAAAAGAAGTGGTAATGAACAGTTTGGAAGAGAGGATGAATGGGGAATACGGGTAGGAACTTTCTGGAAGGAGGCGAAGTTAAAATTAGACGCGCGACAGCAAAACAAACCTGCTCAGATTGAATGGGTAGGTACGATTTTTTGTTAACTGATGCAAATGGATGTGAGGGAGTGGAACTAGGAGAAAACTATCGAAAATCTGTAAATATTGAAGCAGTAATGAAGAGGTGATAGTGATATGTGTGGGTTTGATGGTGAAAGAAGGACATGGTATCATTTGGGGACTGAAAGGTATATTAGAAGAAGAGAGATGGGTAGATGGATAGTTGACGAATGGTAAATCTCAGGTATAGATGAAATTCTGGTGAAATGATAAGACGAAGGAGTTTGATTGATTGGGATTTGAAGTGGTACAAAGCATTTATGGAAGGGTATAGTTTGAGGATTGACAGGAGAGCAGTATAGTTGTCCTATATAGGGTGGGATAAAGGGAACTGTAGAATTTATAGGGGAATAGTTTAATGAGTGTTATAGGGAAGATATTGTTGGTATTTTGTGTGTGAAAATAGTTAAGGAGTGCGCAAGTGACAAGATGATTGTGAAAGAAACAAGGTGCGATTTGGAAGTAGTGAAGGATGTGTGGATCAATCTTTACATGAGGCAAATGATAGAGAAAATGAGGAGACGAAGAAAATTGTTTAAGTTTGTATGGATTTGCAACAAGGGGTATTGATGGGTTTAATAGAGCTCTATGGCAGGTGTTAGTGTATATGTGTTGGTGTAGGCTTCTGAATGGAAATCAAATAATGTATGACATAGTGGCGTGTGTGAGAATAAATGTGTCAAAGGTGATTGGTTTTAATATTAATACGGAGTGAGGCAGGGCTTTGTGTATGATACTGGTTAATTCAATTTGTATTGAGGGGTTATGAAAGATTGAAGGTGGACGTGCAGGATGTGTAGAATGATGGAGATGGATGATGGAGGGTGCCTACAATAATTATATGAGGATGATTTGGTTTTGGTGTGGCGAATTTGAGAGTATTTGAGAGGATTGGTAGAGAGAATTTGGCAGGGTGTGAAAAGGAGGGGTTTGAAAGTAACGTAGATAAGAGTAAGGTTAATGGTTGTGAGTGGGCCCACCGCATCCCTCAAGTGTGAAGTTATAGTTGATGGTGAGCAGCTGTGAACAAGTGTTCTGAGTTTAATATTTAGGGTATGTGTTGGATGCCAGGAAGGTGGCTGATGCAATAAAATCGTTGGTGAATGTACAGGGACTAAGTTCTTAGAGTGCTTTTAGGTCTTACATCGAAGGTATGTGTTATGTGTTATTGATAGTAATGAGACATGGTCTTGGAATAAGAAAGTATAGATCTAACACGTTAACTGTGTTACAGCCATAGGACAATCTTAGAGGGCATGCTTAGGTTAGAAAGAATTGATAAAATGAGATGAAGTATTGAGAGTTGTGTGGCTGTGAAGAAATGGGATAAATTGTTCGGGAGGAAAAGGTAAGATGAATGAATATTATACTATATATAGATAATTTCACCTTGCTCATCTATACTATATTATTTTATATATATTTATATTATATTATATATGTTTTATATTTTAATATAATTTTATATATATATATATATAATATTTTATTTATATATATATTATTATATATGTTTATGTATATATATTAGGTAATACTGTAGACAGACCCACACATTTTGAGACTGAAAATTTTTTTCTAGTTTCAAAAAAATTTCTAAGTTAAGAAAAGTTAAGTACTCTCTTTTTTATATAGAAAATTTCTTCTAGTGGCAAGCTTCTGGAATTATACCCCAGAAGGTTGCCACTAAACAATTTTAAAAAAAACTTTACTTACTTAACTTTTCTGCACTTAAATTTTTTGAACTTTTAGAAAATTTCGGTTTAAAATGTGGTGGGTCGCTATTACAGTATTCTATATATATAATCATATATATATTTATATTAATATATATATATTATATTATATATATTATTTATATATTATATTATATATATATATATATAATATATATAATAATAATATTGTGAAATATTTAAAGCCTGTGAAATTAACTTTCTAGTCTAAATCTATTTTATATATTGATATTTTCAACATATTGTATTTACTGTATTTTAATGTTAAATACCCTAAAAATAAGTCTTGTGAAAAAGTAATTTAAAAAAAAAAAAAAAAACAAAATTTTTGGTCTTTGTTTTTTTTTTTTAAAAAAGTTTTTTTTTTTAAAACGAAAT
>JABUQX010072483.1:0-27500 GCA_015478945.1 Trachelipus rathkii
AGAACTAATTATATAATCAATCAATTAAGTGAAGTAGAGAGTAATAATAAAAATATAATAATTAACATCCAACAATAAATATATAATAATAATAATAATAATAATATATAAAAAATAATAACTATTAATAATAATATAATAATAATAATAATAATCGCCCTGCTACCAATAATAATAATAATATAAATTAATAAATAATGAAATATTATAATAATAATATTAATAATAATAATAATAATTAAAATAATAATAATATTTAATAATAACTAATAATAATTAATATTAAATAATAATAATATAATAATAATAATAACTATTATTAATATATTAATTTTTATTATTTTAATATTATTATATTTATTTATTATATATAATTATTATTATTATTTATATTATTATATTATTAATTATATATTATATTAATTATTATTATTATTTATAATTTGATTATTTATTATTTATATATTATATATTAATTTTAATATATTATTATATTATTATTATATTATTTAATTATGTATATATTATAGTAATATATATTTACCTATTTTGTTATATATTAATATTATTTAGACTACAGGTTTTGTGTTAACCATTGGCCATTGGTTTTAATATCACGTATATTATAGTTATACTATATTTTCGTTAACACCAACATTAAGAATTGCAAGTATTGATGACTTATAGATCAGTCATGCTATTGATTATAATTTAATGTGTGGATGATCTATAAAATAATTATAAGGTTATTGTTTATAATTATTTATCTTTATATTGGTTTATAAGTTCATTGTTGCTATCAGGGTGTCATGGGCCATAAAAAATTTCTATAATATATTAAAATAATAAACGTGTTGAAACTTAAAATATAAACTATGTATGTGTTAGATAAGTTATGATATACATTAAAATATATAATATTTGTCATGTCAAGGATAGAAAATTGTTTATTAGGCAAGATTTACGCAATTCAGTAAATTATCTTCGTCGGATATTTTAACTTATAGAAAGGGAATTATGCTATGCTCTTTTACTATTAGTACATAATCTTAAAATAAGCTACTTAGATCCAGCAATTTGAGATTATTTCTGTTAATTAGATTATTAATCTCATGATAACTCACTAAAATCAATTATACTCCCATGCTTACACAAGGATTTTTTTATTTCTCTTCTAAATCTGAAATGTCCGATGAAAAAAAAGTTTTCTACTGCTAAGTAATTGAATGTAAAACTATTCGAACACTGAAAGTACGCGGTAGGGTATAGGTAGTACCATATTCATGTATGGAGTATCCTACTGACGTAAAACTAGATTAGTTTTCTATATCTACATCATTGGACGCTCATGAAAATTGAATAAGGGTTGAATTATGAGTATGAATTTTTGACATTAGGTAGTTTGACACCATAATTTACTATTTTCTACAGTTCATATGATATTATTATCATTTTAATATGACTCATTTGGATATAAAAGGAGCCTCAAGGGATACTATTGATTCTAAATTAGGATTTTTATTATTTATAATTCATTAGTTAATTTTAATTAATAATAAATTAATTTATTAATTATGATCCGAATAATTTTAAGAAGGATATCTAATATCATAAATATAAATATACATATAATTACTATGTAAATGCACATAATTATATAAAATAAATAAAATAAAATAAAAATGATTATATTATAATCAATAAAATTTAAAATCAATAAATTATATAAATGCTTATTTATCATTAAAAATAACATTTAATATAATTTCTTAATATATAATATTAGTTATTTAAAATATATATAGGGTTTATGGATAATTATTTATACTCAATTTGGATTTATTCTAATAAGATGGATAAAAATAATCCTAATTACCTCTGGATTAAGTTAAGAAAGCTAGTAACAGTTTAACTTGAAAGATAATAGAATTTATAAATTTCCCAAGTTTATTTACTCATTAGTAGATTTATAAATACAGAAATAACATTACCAAAAAACTGCTCATCAAAACTGTGATGGGTAGATTAACACAACAACTATTATAAATAGTTAATTAAATAACATAAGATAAATAATAATTTATATTTTAAATATTAATTAGGTTATAATTTCTACCTTCTCGGAAGTAATTATCTATTCTAAAAAGTTATTCGGGTTCTTAGAAAGAAGTTAGTGCATTTTTATATTAATAGGTTTTTATAATTTATAAGGCATGATCAACATACTAAATACTCTAGTTTTTTATAAGTAAACTGTCACTATTATATAATAATATTATACTTACTGAATGGACACTTAGCTAATAGCGGGTAAAAACAAATTTTCCTTAGCGCATACCAAATTATATCATACTATAGAAAAATTTTAAATGCTTGAGAAATAATAGCTAATATATCTATTCCCAAACTATAGTTAATATAAAATTATATGAAACACCAGTATATCAAAACATATATTATAGTTTAACAAAACAATGCTAATATCGAAGGTGACTGACATAAAGCATTTGAATCAAGTTAATAGTAATATAATTAGTAATAATATACCAATTTTTTAGTATTATAAGTGTAAAATAATATTTTTCAGAATCTCACTTACTAAACTTTTACTAATAATACTTATTACTATACTTATACTAATACTAATTAACTATTACTATATTATAATACTTCATCTTACTCTTAATACTACTTTAAACCTAATCTACTACTATAACTTAATCTATATTATATGAACTATATATGCAGTTCAGTATCATTCTTTCCAAATATCAAAAGAATATCTGATAGAAATAATAGATCATAAATTGATTTCTGAAGTTTTTTTAAACTTTCACATAAATTATTTCCTATATATTTTTTTCATTACATCATAAGCAATTATATTTATTGATTAATTAATTAATTAATATAATTCATTTATTATTAATATTAATATATACATATATATATTATAATATATATATTATATATATAATATATATAATATATATATATTATTAATATTAATATATTATATAATATATATAATTAATATTATAAATATATATATTAATAATTATATATATATGAAACTTGGAAAAACTACTTAGTGACTGAAATTTATATATTTATGTATAATTTTTTGTTAACATTTAATAAATAATTTATATAATCAGTAGTGTTGAATTAATAAAATCATAAAATCTCACTTAAAATTATCTATACATTAATTTATGCAATAAATCTATTAATTAATTAATATATATATAATAATAATATATGTATATATTATTTTAATAATATATAATCTATTTAATTATTATATATATATATTAATTAATATATATATTATTATATATATATTAATATATATATTAATATATATATTATATATATATTATTATTATATATCTATATATTATATATATTATATATATATATATTATATATATATATGTATTTAATAATATTATATATAATATTAACTGCTATTCAATTGATACTATAATATATTAATTATATTAAAAGGAAAAAAATATTCTAATATTTATTTTTGACTAGTTGACATAATAATTATCTAATTATATTGTGATCTATTCATCTCTCTCTCATATTATATATATTATTATAATATTATTATATATTTATATATCTAAATATATTATATAATATATATATATATATCTAATTATATATATATATATATATATATATAATATATATATAAATATATATATTTATATATAATATTAATATTAAATAATACATATACTATATATATATATATAATAATTATATATATATATAATATTATATATTTATATATATATATATATATATAATATTTAATTATATATATATAATAATTACTTTTAAATTTAATCTATATGAATTATTTTATATAGTATACAGTTCGGTTTATTAATATTATTAATATATGGTACTGAAGTTAAAGAATTGAGATTTGTGAATAAATTTCGACACTTTTTTCAATAGGATTAAAAATAATACATAATGATATAAATAATGATTTACTGGGAAAGGACAAAATATTTATAAGTAAATATTTTGTACCAATTTGTCTCCTTCGGAAAAAATTAATTGGTTAATCAAAGTTATACTTACGCCCTCACTACGAATACTACTGGTAGATCGGATCAAAAATAAAATAAATAATTTCACTATCTAATACATCTATGTAATACATAAAAATTTTATATGTGGGAAAAATGGGTAATTTTTATTTTACTTTTTTCTATATTTTAACCTTATTTATCTATGGTGATGAAGATTAGTAGTTTAGCTAAGTTAGTCTAGTTAGTTAGTGGATTTTTAAGAGGTTAGGTTATATATATTTTTAGTTATATGGTTATAGTTAGGTATATAAGTTCAAGTTGTTCATGTAATATTAAAGTTTTATTAAATGTAATAATAATTAAGTGGAATTGTTATATTTGTAAATATTTTTGTATGAGTTTATAAAGCTACTATAGGTTTATAAGCTAGTATAGTTAGAAAAAAGAAGAGAAAATGTCGAGAGTGAGTGATACGACGCCCTAGAGAAACGATACGTATATTTGATAGATGTAGTACAAAGAGACATACGATGGGGAGATATGAGTAGTGAGAGAGTGATTTTGTAGAGAGTACGAGACTGCGAGAGAGTGATCGTGTGAGGCGTGTAAATTGAAGTGATGGACCAAGAAGAGAGTAAGATGAGGAGAGAGGAGAGTTAGGATTGAGAATGCAGAAGAGAAGTATATGAGAAGAAAGAGAGAGAAACGATAGGAGGGATTGATGATGAGAAGTTTCACGAAAGCATCTGCTAGAATTGTGTATGATAAACTTTCACGTCTAATTGATTTAAAGCTTATGAATGTAATCTTTAGACAAACTCTATTCACCTCACACACTAACTACGACTTATGCCATCAAAACTCAACTCTGGACCGTAGATCCTTGTAACACTACTAAACCTATAGATATTCCGTCATGTACCATATGTAGCACTACAACTATACCTACTGTTACAACTAAAACTCGATAAACTATGAACGCCTACGGAGTACAGCTCACCAACGGGATGAAGTTCGTTTTCTATATTCGTCAGAAGGATTTTCTTATCAAGGCATTTGACTGATTTTCGTCTATTTGTTTTGTAATGATGAGGGCTAGGCCTACCAAGCACAGGGATCATCTTTTATGAGCATAATTGGAAATGTAGAGAGTTTTACTTGCATTACTATAATATTATTTATGATGTATTTGATGATGTACTTATTAATTAATAATCAATATTTACTATACTTTTTGTGAAATAGTTTCTAAACCATTTCCTATAGAAGATTTTTATAAATTAATATTTAGGGTTTTATTATTATAATTTAATTATATTATATTAAATTATTATTATTTAATATTTATAATTTATTATATTTAATTTAATATTAATTAATTATTATTTATATAATTATTATATATAATATTATTATAATTAATTTAATTATATTTAATTAAATTATTTATATTATTAATTATTAATATTATATCTATTATTATATATATTTATTAATATTTAATTATTTTAATTATTATATTATATTTTTATTTTTATATTTTAATTAAAATAGCAGATACAAAATCTGATGAAAATTTATAAGTAAAAAATTTTTATTAATTTATTAATAGTAGTGTATTCTGTAACTATTACTATAGTATTATAATTGTGAGTATAGGCTTATCCTATTTTAGAATGTCAAGTTCTATCCATATAAGTATTAATGGATATAATATTTTTAAGTAAATATTCAATTTATATTTATGATTGTATTGTTTTTAATTATATATATCTCATATTTAAGTATTAATTTAGATTATATCTAATATGATAAGTTATATATTCAAAAGTCCCTTCATGTTTGATAATTGACTATATTATTCATACTCTATTATTATTGACTCTTTATGTGATATAGCCTGAAATTAGAGTGTAAGATTGCTACTTGATTGATACTTGAGTTTCGCAATAATTAGCGTTATTTATCATTATATTAATTTTATTTTCACTATTAATTATGTACTTTTTTATTATTATATGAGAATATATATTATATTTTTATTAGTCTAGATAATATTATGATATTAAGAGCTCAACACGAATCAAGGCAGAGCGGCCTTATTTTATATATACATAAATTTAATTCCATTCATTCATACCCTATATAGATCTTAGAATAGGACATTAGTTGTAATTGAGTAAAGTATATTTGTTTTATGGAGATATATAGACTTACAAGAGAAGTAAGAGAGAGATCTATTTAGAGGTAGATGTTCTCTGGACGTTTCCGTCTCTGTACTTTGGATAAAATTCTGATCCTAGGTGAGGTAATCATTTAGCTGAGAAGTAATAGAATAAATTAAAGATATACCGGTTAGTAATAATATAATATATTAACAAATATATTATTAAAATTCTTTGTACTGAGTTACTTATTGTAAAGACACTAAATTTTTGCTCATTCATTTAATTCTAGCGTCGCAAATCTGAGTCCTTAACAAGTATTTGGAGTTAGGTTGAAAGCCATCACATTCTTAGATAATTCTGATCTCTCTTTTTATACGACCTCTCCAGTATATAGTTTGTCATAATGGGAGTGAATAATGATTGGGTGAACTATATCTTACCAATTGTTCCTTTCGCCATGCTTATGGTGATATAGAGCACCATGTTTACTTGAATTGTAGCGAGTGTGATAAGATAGATCTATATATATCTAGACATAAATATCAACACATAAGACTCACGTTAGATAAAATAACAATCTATTACTATCCGACACACAGTTCCTATTCAGATAGTTAAATTTTTGCACAACGTGAGGTTTCGGCAAAGCATCTTTTGTCTAAGAATTTAAACAGTAATGTATATTTTCGAATCTTATGTTTTATGCTTGTAAATCATTTATATTTGAGTGATCAATTTGTAGTCGACGCTAGAGTTCAAGTGGTTAACATAATGAAACATGCGTCAACTTCAATTCTTCCTACTGCCCATTCCCAAAGGATCTGTTAGACTAGTTAACCCTGGAAAATTGACCTCAAATTTCTAGTTTATTTCAACTTATGAGAAGAAATTGAGTAATTTATATATTTTTTAATGTAAAAAAGAAGAGTTTCAATTTAATATGAGTAATTGTTAAAATGAATACATGTTCAATACCACAGTACACTTTGTTTTGTATAAACTAGACTCTATATTTCAATAAGAAATTTGTTAACCATGTAGAAGCATAGTGATATATGTATCGCTCTGTAACTGAAAGTTTTTAATATACAAGGATACTCTTTGTAATGTCCGGTGAATAGGATCTTAGTTCTAATCTATATATATAGCCCATGTATCAATAGATTGTGTTATGCATGGTTTATCAATAGACGGAGTATTCTCAATCAACAAGGTCTAACGTTGATTTTATGATAGTCTAAAAACTAGTAGTTAATTATCGCGATTAAAAGTTATGTATATATGCTAGATATTATTCACAGCATATGACAATTTACTTAAATTCCTGCTAATATATTTTATCCATCTAAACCCATTATAACCAAGAATAGCTATGAGCGTCTAAGGTGAAGTAGATAAGTAATGTCGTATACGAATAACCTCTCAATGTACACATAAGCATAAAACCTTTGTTTGTTTACTAATTATTTATTTTTTCTAGATTAGGATATATTATACTCGTAATAGATACTAAGAATATCAAGGAATCACATAAGTGGTCGAGAACTTAAATGCATTTTTAAAACACCTATCGACACTCATATCATCAAATGACTAGGGTTCAATATTTTCTCTTTTTAAATTATAATAACGTGAGATTGTGGTATATAATACATAATAGAGATAAGGTATCGCTCGAAAAATTATTGTTCTAGATAATAATTCGTAAGTGTGTTGGTTATCACCTAGAATTTGATAAAATCGATGTGAGTATAATTTATATCAATCGTTTCAAAACTATACATTTCATAGAGAGCACATACTCTACGACAAGTTCGTGAGCTATCTAATTGTTTTTTTCCACAAGGTTTAGAAAGTTGAAGATGTTCTAAACATATAATAATTATTATTAGTTTGAACTGTTTGTATCTCTAAAATTGCACAGATGATCTGAATAATCAAATAATATAAAATGAAAAATTAATTTAAAATAATAACTAAAAAATAATTGCTTCAATATAATTTTATAATACAAAAGCTCAAGATTAGATAGTAAGCACTTATTATACAAGTAAATCCAGTTTGTAAAACTATATTAATAATATATAATGAATAATAATAAATAATAATAAAATAATAAAAGTAATATAAATAATTATGTAGTAGAAAACGATAATACATGATTTGTATTTTAATGAATAATAATTAAAGTCCCATTTCTCAATATATATTAATAAATATGAAATAAAAATAATAATAATCAATAATAATACATAAAAATAAAATTAGAATAGGGAGACTATATAGAACATGATTAAGTAACCGAAGAAACAGTAAAATTATATACGAAAAGGATATTAGTAATAATAATGTATAGTATAGATTGAAATATCAATAATCAAAAAATAACTAATATTATTAAATTAGAGTATACAATAAATATAAATAATAATCACCCAAAATTAATAAAATAGATAAGAAATAATAATAGAATAATATATCATAATAATCAAAATTAAAATTGAGAAGAAAATAACCATTATTCATGCTGTAAAGAGATAGCGACGTTGCATATCATAATTTGAAAAATTAAATTTCTAATCAATTAACATATAAATAGAGGAGTGAGCGGCAACATTAGAACCATATTAATAGAATAATTCAGAAATAAAGAGGATATATCAGAAGAGTTTCGTAGTATGAGAAATTAATAATCCAATAATATTAGTTAATCTAATGAGCTCAATTAATGCCAAACTTAAATATATGAAGATTAATACTTACATATGACAAAAAACAATAATAAGGTGATTATTCAATAATGTTTTCTATGTTCTTAAATTAGGAATGACTTATTATTATAATTGCTCTTAGAGCTGTGTATATCAGGAGACAAGATAAAGAAAACAGAAAAGCCTTATTCAATAAAATATTATGAATATCCAAATATATTTAAGGCTATAGAATAAGCAGCCAGTATTTAATTATTTTAAAAGTATTTTGCTTTCATTTGCATTGAAAGTCATTATACTTCTCTGGATTAGTTGTATCTATGATATGAGATTATTTAAGTATTATTAGTTAAAGATTTATTTATTTTTCTTGATTTTTGTTTTTTAAATTCTATTTTTATAGAAATATATATTTGTTGCAAGAATTAATACTAAAAATATTCGGATGCTCTTTTCACTCAGAGTTTCACATATTATATATAATTATTATTATTATGTACGTATATACTCTATTGCATTATATATTATTGGTTTGAGTCTAATTATATAGACTAGCACCCTAATATATTAGTATGGTCTGTGTATAAATTTTAATAGAATTCCATTTTTTAAATTTTGTTTTTAATATTTCACTCAATTCAATATTAATTAAAGAATTATCAATATTAATATTATTTATGACGTTATTATAATTATTAACTAGTTAAACATTTTTATTAGTTATCTTTGTTGTGATAATCATTTTACTCTTTCGATTTAGAGTCGTATTAGTGGTATGTATTCATAGACTTGGATTTCTTGATTTATACTACATAACTGTTCGATTTTAATTCATTATTATTTTATTTATTTTTATCGATTATCTTCTTTTTGAAAAAACACTTAGGTCGAAATATGTATTCGAATGTTATTTACACAGGAGATTGCGAAGTCTTTTTTTCTTAAAAATAAAATCTAACTCACTAGCAGGATATTAATATGTGACTATTGAGAAATAAGTGTTACGAAGTGTTTAATGAATGTAGTACCAAGAGAGTATAATAAATATATTTTCATGAGAGCATGTGTATCATGATGAGGATTAATTTTGGTATTTGTGTAAACTTATCGTGTATACCTATATAATATTTTTATAAATTTAAGAGAGAAATAATAGATTCTTTTAAAATTTTTGACTCAAGCATAAATATCGTCAAGGGAAATCTTTTGTAATATATATAATAAGGTCTGATAATAATATAAATTAAAAATTTTTACAAACCTATAATGGAGTGCTACATTACTTCCTGAGCTAAACACGGAGAATTAAAAATTGTTAATTTTAATTTAAATAATGATAATTAAATACTATTATTTTATTAGATATAACTATTATTTCTATATCAACTTCAATTGCAAAGAGGCAAAACGTCCATAATAATTGGTGGGAATGGCACTTTCGGGGCTATAATCTTTGTGATGAGTCATTTGGTAATCGGTCTGAAAAGCCCACTAAACTAAAGATACTAATAAACTAATGTCAACTGAGGTATATTATAAAGATAATGATGTAATATACATAGCTAATAATTTACATTTTTCAATGAATAGCTAATATCTTTAATTATATGTGAAGAACATACATAGTAGACTATACATAAATACTATTTATAGAAGCAAAATAGTTTACATGAATTATAAATATTTAATATAACGTTAAAATCCATTCTTATAACATATACGACTAGATTAACATATATATACAGTAAATATTTTTAATAATATTAAATATTTAACATATAAATTATTTTAATATTATAATATATATACAAGAAAATAAAAGGTGCTATTCTCAACATAATAAGCATATTGGTTATATTCTACGTTTAGATATAATATAATCAAACATACAAACTATTATTAAATGCATTAAAAATACAAATATGCTCATACATATAATTATTTAATTGATATGACGAACGCAGATTTTGAATTCAATTTACGAAGAAAGTTAAAATAGGTAACCACATTGAATGGTTGATGAGATATATATACCGTTAATATCAAGAAAGGTCCGTATAAGACGTTTCTAATGTATACATGATTTGACCAATGCGACTAATAACGTAGTTTTTATCATAATGTTTTTGTAGTTTTAAGAGAGAATAACATTGCTTCTTTAAATTAGTGGGAATGATTGATTATATTATTTGCTATTATTAAATCTCTGTTAAAATTTCTTTACATACAATATATATAAAAGTAGGAGTACGTCACAGAACATTTAGAATTATCGATAAGGAATCAGAGTTCGTAGTGGAATTACAAAAATAAATTTCTAAATACGTTTACGATAAACTTAAAATGATAAAGAATCATACGTTAAATAAGGAAGTTAATAATTATAGTAGAGAGCGATAGTTGACTTGAACTTAGGTCCTTTATTGAAAAAAATTTCTTATACTATAAAAAGAGGAAGCGGATCTAACAGAACCATTTAGAAATCGAAAAGGAATCAGAGTTCGTAGTGGAATTCACTTTAAAGGAAGATGAGTGGTCAATCACTGCCTCTATATAATCCAGGAATATAATCGTAAAGTGCATAAGAACGTGGAGGAACATTACCGTCGCTACAAACAAGCTAAGCTTTTTAATAAGAGCACATACTACTAGGTTTGGATGCTTAAAGCCACACTTCTGGAACATAGAGAAACATTTAAAACTGAGTATGTGAGAAATGAAGATGGGACTTATATAAAAACCAGAAATTATAGAAAGTTACAATGTAGGTGAGTTACGTATTAGATCCATATTATCTTTATATTCTCGTCACTCGATTGGTATCTGTACTCTCATGAAAGTGTTCTGTCTTTGAGAGATTCTTGTTTCAACTAATTGTACGTTTTTTATATATACTCTTTCTTCTGTAATTTTCGTATTTGATATGTGTTTTCTATAAGAATAGTAGTCGTACTATATTTGAACGTACGTATTTAGGGGGTGGTCTCTCTCTCTACGGTCTACCAACTCCTTATAGCTACCTACGGGCTCGATACTTATGTCATAAGTATATATATTGGTGGACTTCATTTAAGAAGCAAGCATACGCTATATATAATATATTAAGAGGTATGGTAATTTATAATTAGAAATCATATTTGACAAGATTGGTTTTATATTCCAAACATTAAGTAATAAAGTATTACTTTATCAATATGAAATTATATAAGTTAACAAAAATCCTTCATGTTGAGATAATTAGTACTTCTCTCTCGTAGGCGAATTGGTAGTTATATATACTACGACTGTTCCATACCGTTTACCTCCCTTGCCGACTCTTCTTTTTTGGAAAACTTGCGATAGATTCGAAGTCGCGGCCTTTTCTTAAATTTAAATATTATACCCCCTTATTAGCTATCAGAAAGTTGTGTTTTGAAGTTTGGAGATTGCTGGATAGAGAGTATTATTAACTGAAGTGTATAAGAGCAAGTAAGTGAGAAGTGAGTCTGAGAGTGAATGAGTGAGTATCTCAACAAAGCAGGGAAGCCTTTATATACAATTTTCATCTTCTGAAGAGACTTCAATACTCGTGACTAAATTATTATATAAAAATTTATTGAGCTTATAAGTTAAATTTAGCTATAATATATAAAGTAATGAATTAAATTTAAAAAATTATTTATATTACATAAGTATATAAATGGAGTGCTACATATATTAATATATTAATATTTATATATATTAATATTAAATTATATATATATATATATATATATATATATATATTATATATATAATAATATATATATATTATATATATATATAATATTAAATATATAATTATATATTATTCATATATATATATATATATTATATATATATATATATATAAATATATTATATATATACATATATATATATATATATATATATAATATATAACATCATAATATATAGTGAATGTATTTTGTATTAATATAATAAGATGAATATTAATATTCTATTTCAAGTAGATAAATAATCTCTAGACTTATTTGAGTAATTTTCTTTTTTTTTTATTTTTTTTTTATATTGGAGATCGGAACACTCATAAATATTAATCTTTATTGGTGAACTCCACTCAGATATATTGTGACTTGACATTCAGAAATCTATAGTTATATTATTAATAAAAAAATAATTCAATAATATATTTTATTTACATAAACGTAATATATTAGTAATAAATTTTCAAAGATGTATTTAACTTAATAAATAAATTTAATGGTTATTTGAAATTTATTAAGCAAAGAGAAAATATTGATCACATCTGATTAATTAATTTTCCTAAAATATTAACTAATCTATAGATAGCAAATTTTTTTTGTTATATTTAAACGAATAATCATCATATAATAATTAAAATATATTTATATAATACTACCGTGAGTAGTAATAATCACAACTTTAAAGTAATAAATAATAATATAATATATATATTAATAATAAATATTTATATATTAATATATATTCATAACATAATATAATTACATTTAAATATAATTAATTAAATTTTTATTAAATTAATATTATAATTATAATAATATAATTAATTAAATAATTAAATATAAATTAAATATAAAATATAAATATATAATTAATAAAATTATAATAATAATAATTAATCAATATAAAATAATATATTAATAATAATATAATAAATATTATAATTAATAATTAAAATTATTAAAAAATATATAATAATATAAAATAATAATAATAATAAATATAATTATGACTATAATAATAATAATAATAATAATAACTACATTCTACAAAGGCTAAAGTAATAAAAATTAATATTAAAATATGTAAACATAAAAATAATAATAGCAATAATATAAATTTAATACTAAAATCATAATAAAACAAATAAATAGTAATTTAATATAATTCTATAATAATAATAATAAATAATAATAATAAAAATAATAATAATAATAATAATAATTATATTATAAATAAAAAAATAATAATAAAATAATAATATATAATAATATATAATATAGAATAATAATAATATTTTATTTTTCATAAATAATAATGATTAAATAAGAATTTATATCTATTAATAATATTAAATAAAATTATTAAATAATTATAAATAATAATAATAATTTAAATATAATAATACATGTTGAATTATATGAAAAATTAAGAACCGTATCGAATTAATAATTTATTAATTTCATTATAATAATACAATCAAGTTTATTATTTGACAGTAATTAATAATTTATTTTTTATTGCATTTCGAGCAGCCAAGTGAAGAATAATAAATTTTTGTATTAAATATAATAACTGATGCTTGCGAGTGGTGAGAATAGAATTCATAAACTCAACATAAATACTATTTATTATATAAAGAAGATTATTTATAACATAGAAGTGATATATATAATAAAGGTGCAGCAGTGTATTGAAATAATTACATGGAGAATAACAAATCTGAGTGGAGTAAAAATGCATTTGAATCAGAGGAAATTATTACATACACAAGACAATTTGAAGTGAAACGAGAACATGAGAGAAACGCAATAATCAAGATGAGATTCTTAATTACATTTAAACTATCATAAGTACATTTGTCACGATTGATTCTAATATAATTTAGATAAAGATAAAAATGCACGAGAAAAATTTATAGATTTTTATTTTTTTCTATTTACTTAACAGTAAAAATCTAATATACCATTTCAACTTTAATTAATTTTAATTAAGTGATAATATTTAATTGTTAGTTCCAATTTTAATTGGACCAATGCGGCAATTAAAATATAGTAACTTAATTAAAACAATGAAATATAGTAATTAAAATGGTGTGGGTTGTATCTTGTATTTTATTGACTAATTGTTCCTAATAATTTGTTTAGCAGATTTTAAAGGCAATCACGTGTAAAAAATATTACTCATTAAGGATTACGTACTAATATATAATTAAATAAAAGTGATACAAACAAAATAACTAAAGTTTTGATTACGATAACAAGCTCTTGTTACTAAAGTATATGGTTGTTTAAGTCATTGGGGTACATTATTTATTAATAACCATCAATCATATAGATTTGCAGTATAAGCTTTGTTATTTCAATTAATCAATTAATTATATATATTATATATATATATATATATAATATATATATATATATATATTATAATACCATATATGTCATACATAATTAACATGTAAAAATACGGTGGACGGTTCGCTTTCTACGTTCCCATTTGGCGTATGTGACGGACATCGTAATTAGGGTTTACATAATTTAGTTATTATTAGTTTCTTATAGGGGAGAATGTATGGAAGATGTCAGCTCTCCAGCGGACGTAACAGTGCGACATACTGCGACGTCCTATGGTAAAACGTATTTACAGTCTTTTCCGACATCCCTGCAATCGTGAATTACATGATATACAGGTTAATCGTTGCATTCGTGACTGATCAGTTTTATACTACAAATTACTATTTGATGTACTCTTTTAATGTATATGTTATGTGTATTAATATATGTATGTATGTTCAGTATATATATTATATAATATATATATATATTAATTAATTAATATTATATATATATATATATATTAAATTTATATATTATATATAATATATATTAATATATATATATATATATATATATATATTATATTATTTATTTATATATATTTAATATATATATATATATATAAATTTATCATTTATATATATAGTAATAATATATATATATATATTATATTATATATATATATTAATATTATTAAATAAATTTAACGAAAGTGTGGAGCCCATTGTTTATATAGAGGATAGATTAAGCCGATTATAACTCTTATCTGATTTATAATCCAAAAGAAAAAATTAAACATGGCGTTTAATCCTATTAAATGCGTATTATTATCTCGGTTAAGAAGTAACAGGAGTTAATCATTAATATTAAGTTAACTGATTAACCGTCTTTTCAAAATATGTAAGGATAAAATAAGTAAATTACTAATTTTATATATATATTTTCACCAATGAAATCGATAAGATTGCAATAAATAATGAAAATTATATAATTTAAATAATTAATAAATAATAATAATAATGAATAATATTAAATATAATTATAATAATAATAATAATTTAAATAATAAATAATAATTATTAAATAATAAATAATATAATTAAATTAATATATAATAATAATTATTAATTATAGACTTTTTAAGCCTATCAGACTCTATATAATATTAAGGCTTTGATCATATAAGCAGTACTATTTTGCCGCTTGCAATAGAATATTCCATAGGTAAATACCTTATAATTAATGATTTAATATATAGTATAGTTATTGTAAAATAATAGGATATACCAAGTTACAGTTTATTAATAGTGCACAATATTGTAGGGTAATAAAATGAAATTATAGATTACTTATACAGTTTTTTTTATTAAATTAGAAGCTTATAAATTCAATAGTCTTTCCTCTTATTAATATTTTTTATTAATCACTATATCCCAAATTAGTAATAGTAAATCTTAAAGTATTCTTCGCTACGAGAGAGAATTTAATACGTTCATAGTAGTACCACTCAACTAAGTACGATTGGACTCTTGGTGTTCTATAGACGATCGAACAATGGATAATTTGAAAGTAATGTCCACGTCATAAGAATTACGAGAATCAATTTGTATGTGATCTCATCTCGCTAAACAATATTACGTTAGATCTTTGATTAACACAACACTAGTTATAGAATAAACACGAATTAGATTTCGTCCATTTTCTTGGTATAATGTCGTATTATGATGTGATTTATATTTTATGTGACAAAAATTACGTTTAATATCTTATAATTTAACAAAATATAATTATAGTAAATTTATGTCATAATATTAATAATATTCTGATTAATATATTTTTAATTATACTCTCATGTAAATTTAAAGTTGAGATATAATTGGTAACGGATGTATAGGGTGGAAATTAACGTGTTAAGTTAATTCAAAATGTAACTCGTTATAGTCGTTCTTTATATTATCGTTTCGAATTAACGAATAGAGTTAAATGTTAAACGAAAAAATTAACGAGTTTATTAACGGATTAACGCTTTGCTCCTATGACATAACCCACATTATAATATATATAT
This sequence comes from Trachelipus rathkii, assembly GCA_015478945.1. Lineage (NCBI taxonomy): Eukaryota > Metazoa > Arthropoda > Malacostraca > Isopoda > Trachelipodidae > Trachelipus > Trachelipus rathkii. The sequence goes on from JABUQX010072483.1 coordinate 17,086, forward strand.
TAATATATATTAAATATCTTTATATGTTAGATTATAATACTTATAATATTCAATATAAATATATATATATATATATATATATATAATAATATATTTATATATTATTAATATATATATATTATATATTAATATATATTATTATATATATATATATATAATTAATAAATTAAATATATATATACATACGATACGTACAGAGATGTCTACTATCTTTTGCTAAAATAGTTGTTTTGAATTATTGTATAATATAGTATGCATGTTTTTACTTTAAGTGATTTGTAGATTGTAGTATAACTGAGAAAATAATGACTGGAAATAATATTGGCAAATATAATTGTAACATAATGAGAAAACATTCACTCTTTTATTTGATGCTTAGATTCTGCATTAATATCTGCTGTTGTTTAATTTATATATATTATACATGACAAAAATAAAGGTCTTTGGTGTAATAGTCAAGGGGTTTATTTAAAATATGGTAGGAATTGACTAAGAGTTGATTACTTATATATAAAGATCGATACGCTTGTTGTTCTCTTCTTCAACGCACCGTACAGGGGCCTCCGAGGATTTGCAAATTGCAAGTTTTGGTAAAGAGCTCTCTTAAACGTTGAGAAAAAGGTTTTTCTTGGTAGTTTTCTTCTGAATATTTTATTATATTTTCTCATTAAAGATTCGGATTTTTATTTATATAAGAATCTGTTTTGTATCATAAACTAGATTTTACTCTATTAATAGGGAATTTTTTATACATATGAGATATAGGTATAAAACATATTATGTGATCAAAGTTATATACTCGATTACATATATATGTTAGTGGTACAACAAAATATATATCGAAGATAGTATATAATTGTTTAACATGTTACACTAATGGGCGAGTCAACGCAAATTCTGCGTTTACTTGGTATGGGCGAGAGCAATGTGACCACTGACTACTAATAAATTAAAATTAAATTATTTCTAGTTGTGCTCGTAAAGGTGAATATACGTGGGCCGCAACACAACAGAATGTTTTAAAAGAAAATTAGAACTGATATAGAGAAGATGTGAAAATGAATAGGAGCCACAATTTCTGTAGGAAGAGACTATGCATTAGCATCGTTCCCAGAGTTCTATCTCCTTCCTCGTCCTCACAATGCTCCTACACACATTATAATATACAGTCCGCAGAATAATAGACAACTGAATAACTTCCACAGTGTGAGTACATATAGTGTAGTATATATATGCATTATTTAAGAAAAGATATAGAAATGTTGGGGGAAAAGACAGGGGATTATTTATTTTAAATGATAATTTTAGCCTGGAAGTGTCGCGGAAACATTTATAAGTAACATTGTAACGTCGCAAATTCGTTGTATTTGGAACGAAAAAGCGTACATCACATAAATATAACAGCAATGTACATTACGACGTATGTGTATGTGACGAGTGCGACGAACATTAATGTCGCTGTGATGTATCTGCAACCATCTGTGCTTATATGTATATATATATATATATATATACGAGTAACGTCACCATGGTGTGACAAAAAACATGTATTAAGGAGGACTACTAAACAAAGAGATAGGGTGAAAAACTAATTAATAAGGCCTTGGACACTATATTATGCGAAGCAAAAATAAATGAAAATAAGAAAAGACTGTGAATAAGTGTTAATGTTTTCAGTGAATGTACAGTTAGCTGTTTACTGTGTCAATTAATTGACGTGCCGTGAGCAGTACATTGGTGAAAAACTCATCGCAACTGCAAAGCGACACTGCGCTACAGGATGGGCTTTCATCATCCCGCCGATCCGACGTGCCAGTGTTTGATTTCAAAAAGTGCTGTTTTTAATGCAGTGCAGAAACTACCGAAGAACATTTGAGACATTTTAAAAACCCGATTAAGTGACCGAGATACAATATATGATGTGAGAACCTTGGTATGCATCGAAATAATAACAGCGAGGAGGAACGCTTAAAATATTATATTGGAAAACATTCTCTCCCAAGTGTATGAAACAAAGGAATATCCACCTTTGGATAGATTTCTCGAAAACGTCGACACCGTGATATCAGAAAATACAGAACGTTGGCTCTGTTTTGACGAATACTATAATATAGTATATATATATACGTAATTGATCAATAAAAATGGGTATTGTAGTCATAAATGTAACGCATTAAAATGTAAGGCTATAACCATTAGTTTTAATACTTCACTAGCTTTAAAATATACTGTGTTGAATATATTATATCTGTATAAAATTTTTTAGCTTCGCACAGCTACTAAAAATTAGGTTGTTACAACTTCGGTAGAACTAAAATTATGTTAAAAATGTGAAATACAAGGGACACACGCCATCAAGTGAAAAGACTGAAAACTTGATGTAAAGTTTGGAGTGTGGGATTAGGCACTACCTTGTTGAAATACACGTTATAAATAATAGAATGTAACTCTCGTGTCATATACAATATTTCCACCCAATGGCGTGAAACGCAAGTGTGAATAGTACAGACATATGTGTGTTGGTATATAATTTTATTTAGTCCATTATACTGCTATTAAGTGATATGTGGTTATATATGAGTTATGATAAACAATATTCGTTCGATAAAAAGTAAGTAGCACATATCTCTTGACGAATTTCTGCTCTATATACATATAAAAAAATATGCGCTCTCACTACTGTTCGGCGTTTAAAACTAATGCAGACCCTGTCATACACTCGTGCAAATAATTTGGTGACATTGGTTACTCAAAATAAAAAAAAAGAGATATATGAAGTAAGTGTCATGTTTATTTTTTGGTTTATAGCATATAAATACAGAGTAACCATTACTATTATCAAATATGAAAATCCTTTTTATAACCTTAAACAATATCTCAATGAGACGTATGTCTAATAAACAATATTGGTGGATATATAAAAGTAGAATATAAGAGCATTAATTTGGGTATATATATGTTTCTCTTTTTTCCTCAAGAAGGCTGTCGCGTATAAAGACGGTCGCTAAAGGTCGCTACACACTTCCAGATATATTTATTTATATTATAGTGTGGGCACTACTAAGTATATAAAACACGACTAACCTTAATCTCCATAGATCTTGTGAAACACAAATAAACTCACTCTCTGCAACTTAGTTGCAACAAAAAAGTATTGCAGCAAAATAGAACTAAATCATGAAAATGCGCGCTTAACATTTAGAGGATAGAGAGAAGAGATTTAATTTGATGCAGAAGATATCAGGGAATACAAAAGTCAAAGAGAATCTTAATATTTTACGTTAATAACAAGCTCTGTGCTCTCTAAAAAAAGAGATAGTGGGTCTCTAAGCGAGTACAGCATTAAATAGTCAAATACAGGAGGTAAATAGTAGATTTGTGTATAATAAGAGGAGGGGAGTCCTATCTCTCGTAAAATAATTAATATTATATAAATAATTGAATTGATTTCCATTAATCGTGACTAATGTCTTTAATCGAGGTTTAAATTTGACTTGTTCTATAATTGTGTGTATTGTTAATTACTAAATTTTTTCATCTCTTAAATAGTAAAATCCTTGTGTGTTTCGTGTGATAAACAAAATTCTAGTGGTAATTGCATATCTTATTATTATTATTATTATATTATTATTATTTATTATATTATTATTATTATTATATTTTTATATTTCCCTAATAGTATTAATTCTCTCCTTCTTAGTTTCTTATCCAATATTTAGTAATAGGATCTGTAAAATTATGTTCAAAAATTAAAGTAATAAATTCTTCCATAAATCACCGAAATGTCTTCTTTCATAGAATAACTAAAAGTTTAAATTTCTTAGTAGTTTTATCTTTATTATATTATATATGATATATATAATAGTATTATATAATTATATTTTAATTATATATAAGAAATTTACTTTCACCACTTAATAATTATTGTAACAATATATATATATATCATATACTACTCTACTCTACATTTACATGTACGGTAATTTCTATTTTTAAAGGTTACATATCCTTTTAATAAGTTGATATATATAATATATATATTAATTGCATCCGATTTATTTTAGTCGGATAGTAGCTCCTCATTAGTTTTAAACTGCTGTATATATTTTATGTTAGACATATGTAGTTTAGTATTATTTTATATAGATTGGTCAAAATATATATATAATATATATGTTTTAAATATATAATAAGACGATTTGTTATTTTACAATACTATCCATTTCTATACTACAGAATTCATTATTTATATAACACCCTTTATATTATATTTACGACTCTATATATATATATATATAATATATATATATATATAATATATTAATATAATATTATATATATATATATAATATTATATAATAATAATATATAATAATATAATATTATATATTATATATATATAATATTTCATATAATATATATAATATTATATTTATATAAATATATATATATATTAATTTTATATAATTATATATTATATATATATTATAATATATATATTAATAATAAAATACTTAATAGTATGTATGATCAAATTTAATAATTTAAAATTAAATATATCTTTTAAGTATTTATTTAATATAACATTTATATATATATATATAATATATTTTAATTATATATTTAATATATATATATATTATAATATTTATAATTATAAATTATATATATATATAATATATAATATATTATATATATATATATATACCATATTATATATAATATTATTATATATAATTATATCTATATATATTATATATAAATATATATATATTATATATAATTATTATATTAATATATAATTATATATATTATAAAATAATATATATTAATATTAATATATATATTATATATATATAATATATATATATATATATATATATATATTATTACTATATATATATATTATAATATTATATATAATATATTAATAATTATTATTATATATAGTATTATAATATTACTATATGTAATATTATTAATTATATATATATTATTATTATTAATTAACTTAATATATATATTATTATATTATATTAATATATATTATATATAATTATATATATAATTAATATATATATAATTATTAATATAATTTATATATATGATAATATATTATATATATATGATATATATATATATATTATATATATATATTTATATTATATATGAGGCCGTATTCACAGGTGGGGGTGGCCAAAGGTGGCCATGCCCCTCACCGAATATTTTTAGATACTAAAAAATTTTAAGTATCATTAATCTGTTAATAATTACTAAGTGCGAGGTTAAATTAATTTTAATTATAATTCGTACACTGTCAAGGATCAAATCATCGTATCTTTAGTTAAAACAAACTTTCCTTTTGGGAACTTTGCGGGAAGGAAAAACAAGAAGATTTTATTATGAAGAATATTGATACCATTAAACCAAGGTAATAGTGGTAAATTTAGCTGTACCAGAATTAACAAGTTCAAAAATACAGACCACTAACTTTCTATTCCGTGTCTCTTACTCAAAAACTTCATTTTTGTAACATCCATTTTATTTTATATATCAATTTTTAGGATGAAGTTTTACAATAATAGCATTAGAAGAGAGTGTTTTATGTTTCTATTTAAATTAAATTTATTTCTTCTTAGCAATTTATGTCATACCGAATCAGGCTGAATGTGCACTTATAATATATTATGAAAAGATAAAAGTATTGTAGTAACATATTTAAGGAAGTTTAGAAATGGCATCACATAACACAAGATGTCCATAAACAGCAATAGATACGTACTAAGTTTCTTAGTTCGCAATTCAACATATTATCTCAAATATTTACATCTTTGTTTTGGCAAAACTGAAATTTTAATACCTCACGTGTTCTAACTGCTTCAAAAAGAAAGTAAGCTTTTTATCAAATCATAAGATCATTCTGAAGCTACTTGAAGATATTATTAGGAATGATGAAGACTTATGGTTAACTTTAGACCTCCTCTTAATACAATTCAAGAGAAAATATTTAATGACATATAAATATTAAGAATGTTTATTTACTCGCTTTTATGCTCACTCTCATGCCTTGGACGATTAAAAAGTTTAACATTTAGTGATAGACTTATATTTATTTAAGTATTAATAATATTAAATATTTTAATATACTATACTATATATTATTTTATATAAGAAAAGTTAATTTTATTCTCTCATTTACCACTTTATATATATATATATAATATTATATATATATATTATATATAATATATATTAATCTAATATATATATATATTATAATATATATATATATATTATATTTAATATATTAATAATATATATTATATATATATAATATATATTTATATATATATCATTATATTAATATATTAATATTATTTAATATATATATTATATATATTATATATAATAGCATAAGGACGTAAATATTATTTGTCTGGACTACCTACCTCAGAAAAAAATATTATTCTTAATGAATACGCCACTGTATATATATATATATATATTCATAAATTATTTAATATATTATTAAGTATATTAATATATTATATATATATTATATATATAATATATAATTATATAATATTATATATTAATATAATTAATATTAAATATATATATATATATAATATAATTTATATCTATATATATATATATATATATTATTATTAAATATATAGTATATTAATATATATATTAATATCATATATATATATATCTTAGGTAATATTAATATATATTATTAATTTATATAAATATATATATATCATATAGACGGTGCTTTCGATGCTTTGCAGGGTTTTTGCGGCAATACCAATACATTATATTTATATACCAGCTTGCAGTTAAGTTGATGCAATACTATTTATTTATTATTTTATCTTTATTATTTTTTAGTTAGTATTAAATAATATAGGGGAAATTAAACTATGGCATTCTATAGTTATAAATTGCACTTCCACACACACTTCTCTCTCACACTCGGAAAAAAATAAAAACTCACGTCATATACTAAATTATTAGTTATAGTATTCAATTGATCAAAATAAAACCGACTATGTTGCAGGACACTTTTACAAAACACAATAATCGCCTACACTCATTTTTTGAGGAGAAAATATGTGTTGCGAACATATGTACCGGCGTGGTAACGCCTTTATTACCTATATTATAATAACTTGTCGTGTTGCATAGTCAATGAACAATACCGCTTAATTGTTTGTTCTAATAACTTAATTATATATATATCATATAATATATATATGAATTATCAAATATATATAGAATTAACGTAATACAAATTCGGAAATTGAACCTCTCATAGTTATTCAAATATTAATCTGATCCTCAGTGAACTCAGTAAACGTAAATATATGTATAGTTTTGCGTGAGTTTATTTTTAATATACTCTTATTATTAGCTTTATTATTTGTTATTTATATATAATATTTATCTCTCTCTCTACTCTTCTCTCTCTACTATTACTTCCCAGACTGAATCTGTTTCTCAGTGACATTTATATTTTCTTCTAATTCTTCTTCGTGGATATCGTCTCTAATATCCTTCTTCCTACGCTGAACACTTCACTACGATAACCTCTCCGTATCATCGAGATGTCAATAATGTTCTTGCTCTTCTCATCTATTCTCTATTTACCTATTCTAATTGCCACTCTATCTATCTATCCTATCTATTCTATTTCTCACTCTCGAGGTCAATATTCTATCTTCATCCTACTACACATATATATGTCTTTAATCTTACTCACTATTTTCTGATCTATTTCTTCTTTTCTATCTATATTCCCTCACTCTATCTACTCTTTATCTAATACCCATACTTCCTCTAGCCTGGTCTATATCATAAATCTTACTCTTGTCCATCTATCTAACCTCTATCTATTGATGTCTTTTAAACGATTCTTTAGAAAATATAATCCTATCCTCGTACCCTAATATAACTTTTTAGCTATACTCCAATTATTCCTCTTCTCCACTTCCAACATTATATTATCTACTTTTGTCACTAGCGTAATCGTAGTTTCTTTAAAAAGATGAATTTTTATTTTTATTACTATAATTCACTATAATTCTTATTATATGAAACTTAACTGCATACAAATACGCTAGTAATTGATCATTTTTTCATAGTAATTTTTTTGTGGTCTCAAACTGATGTTACTTAATCATAAATGCTGCTAATTTTAGAGTATGAATATACTTGTATTTCAATTTTATTTATCATTTCAAATACAGTTTCTGTAAACCTCATTATTTGGAAACATCTTAGCTCTTCTAAATCATAATATGAGTCAAAGTTTCTAAGTAAGGAGAGGGAGATATGGAGGAGATGACGCAGGAGTTAGAGAGGAGGAAACTCAAAGTAAAAAATTAGACAGTTGAAATTGTCGCAAGAATTATGAGTTGAGGATGAGAAATACAGAGCGAGATGAAGTAGAAAGAGATGAACTGAGGAGAGAGAGATCTCGTGTTTACTAAATGGTAATAGCCATAATTTAATATTAACAAAGAAAGATAAGAGAAGAAAAATTGGAAACGATATAGATACCTGTCAGAGTAATGAGTTTAGATGTAGCTATCACGAAGAAGAGAGATGAGAGAGACCTGATGAAGGAGAGAGAGATGCTATATAAGAGAAAGAATGGAGTGAGGAAGAGAGAGAGCTATTAGGGACGCGTATAAGGCATAGTTCATATTTCGTAAGTCAAGAATGTCTAATTAATTATCTGTTGAGATAATGTATACGCTAAAGGTGATTTGTAGTACAAATTACCTCCAGGATACAATACGCAACAAAATTACTTGGTTTCTTATGATATGTTTCAATATTTTTTATATGAGAACTTTTCTCTTGAAATGCATTGTTCTTTTGTGATGTGACCGGTGGTGCTGGCTGCTTGCGTGACTCGTGAAACTACGGCTACCCATAGGACTGTAGGAGTAGGGACACTGAACGCCCCCGTCGCGCAAGCAGCGGGCGCTCCTCCTCGGTAGACACTCGACGAGACATAATTATGGTCGAGATCCGGGGAGGAGGATTTTTTAAAATAAAGAGAGTGTAACCCCATTAAATTTAATAAGAGTGAAATACTATATTATGTAAAATCAGTAAATATTCAAATGATATAAAAAGAGAGTTAACTAGAACTTATACACAAAAAGATATTGTCGCTGTTGCTGCAAATAGTAATCCCTTTAGTATATCTCCATTACATTTTTTTCCATTATCTGCTTTAATCCATTTATGACTCTGTATGGTTGTCTAAATCAGTATATATTATATCCATTGAGAATTAGTATATAAATATACAATGTAAACTGTTAATTACTATTGAATCCTTTAAATTTAAAGAAATGGTGGATCTTGATTCCACTCAAAGGGATATTATTATGTCGCAATAATTGATTATCACAAATACTACACTAACTATTTATATTCCTAATCTAACCAATTTTCCATACACCACTCTTTTTCTAAGTTATACTTAAAAAATATAAACAATATTAAACATTACTTTAAATTGAATATAATACTCCATGAATTGCACGCAATAAAGAAAATGCCCCGAAATTTCGTTCCGTTTTTTCATTATCTGTAAAATTTCCCTGTCGATAAACGTGAGTCAACATCTTTACCACATCAGTCATCACTTCATTCTTTCTATACCTTCCTAACTATTGTGAGCTTTAGCCCCCTACCCTTCACTGACAACTCCTAGTAGTATACTGGTTAAGTTAGCTATTAAGGGCCGCTCATCATACTACCTATAGTACTTATATTTATTTATATCTAGTTACTCTCTTAATTTAATATAGGTAGCACAAGAACTACCTTAGTTATAAGTTTTTATATTATATACTTCATAGAACTCATATCCCCACACAGATTCTCTTTCCTCACTTATTCATTAAATTGACTTCATATACTTCCAATTCCTAATGTTATGATAAGTCATTATATTTTTAAGCCATGTGTAAATAACCTTCCTCTACTTCTTAACATTTATTTGTCGTTTCCTTTTTTGTGAACTTATCATTAAAAAAATAAATAACATTGTGATGATTTTTTATTCAAACAACTTATTTAAAAAGAGAAGTTGGGTGTTTATGAAGATGCTTACTGGATAAATCTCAAATCTATACCACATCTAAGAATAAACTAATTAGATCTTTAATGGCCAGCTAGGTGCGCCTTTGTTACTATCAGTAGTGCGTTTACATAGCATGTCAATTCAATTCTTAGACGCATCGAGCTCTCTCATCTTAAGTTGAAAGCCAAATTTTATCTATGTAATAATCTAGCTTTAAGTCGAATAAAGTATTTGAGATAAGTGCTTGGGAAAGTATAGTGAGATTTTTTATTTAATTTATGTGTGTATTTCTTTTTAGACTATA